>JBAMNC010001621.1:0-25000 GCA_037902135.1 Cetoscarus ocellatus | reverse complement strand
TCTGATGGGCTGAAGACATGACCTCATATCTATGGTCACATTTCTATGATAACATTTCTATAACTGTATTTCTTTGACCATACACCTATGGTCTTATTTCTATGGTCTGATTTCTATTAGAAGTAGTCTGGGAGGCAGAGCCTTCAGTTATCAGGCTCCTCTTCTCTGGAACCATTTACCGACCACGGTTCAGGAGGCAGACACCCTCTCTACCTTTAAGGCTAGACTTACAACATTCTTCTTTGATAAAGCTTTCAGTTAGGGACCAGCTCATAGTCCATAGTTTAGACACATAGTTAAGATGCAATAGGCTTAGACTGCCGGGGGGATCTGGCACACTGGGCTCTATCCCTCTCTCTCTCACACTCTCTCTCCATATCTGCCTCTGCCCCTTTCTGTTTGCTCCTGTACTCGTCTCTGGCTCTGGTCTTTTAGGTGGCCTGGGATCTTTGGTGTAGACTGCCTGCTGCTGTGGAGTCACAAAGCCTCAATAACTACAATTACAGACATAACACATATTTGGCCATCTCATTCCAGTTCATAATCATTATAGCTGTTAATGTTGATATTAACATGATGGTTGATACATCTATAGTAACTATCTTTAGCTCCACTTGGACATGAGATCCCTCTTGAAAATGAGGTGTCACATCTCAAGAGGTCTACCATTAATACATTTATACTTAATGGAGACAAATATGGTAGGGATGCACTTGTGGTCTGGGCACCCATGAGTTCGTTACTACCATAAATTCTTACTTCCAGTAAGACTTTTATTGATTATACTTCTATGAATTTTTCACCACAACCACACAGACTCCTCTAATAAATTTATTTGCAGCAGAAACAAATTTGACGACGACAGGTCTATGATTGGTCCATTGATCTGTCACTAACTTTAGTTCTTACTTTAGTCCACTTGTCTCCACTTACCTCCCTCCCTTTGCCCACACACCCAACACAGCATCGTGTGGATTTGCTGTTCATCATGAGACTGGGGTCCACATTCAAGATTTCCTGCTGCTTAACAGAAGGTTTTTTCTTGCCACCATGATGGAGGGATTCATGATTGGCTATATGGATTCATGTTGGGTGTTGGATGTATATATTTGTATATATATGTATATGTGTATTTTTATATGTATATATGTATCTATGCATATATGTGTATCCAAAATATGAAGAGCTTTGTGCTCTATTGTAAAGTGTCTTGAGATAACACTTGTTATGAATTGGTGCTATACAAATAAAGATTGATTGATTGATTGATTGATATTATTAAATTTCTGTTACTGTATTTCTATTTTCTATGACTTTATTATTATAAAGTGTAACACCCAACCAGCCAATGTGGCAAATGTTCATGTCTGACATTTGTCCAAGCTGACACAACCCAGCCATAACATCAACTACCACTAGGGGGCTGCACAATATCATTCAGCCAAAAGCTTTATTTTTATTTGCTGAACAGTTTAAATCTGATTTCACTTTTTTCAAGAATCTCATGTTATTTCAGACGATGCAAACTTTTGGAAATCTGAGTGGGGTAATACCTTTTGGCTCTCTTGTGGTACAGAACGCTCAGCTGGAGCGGCTGCATTTAAAAACAGGTTTGAGGGTGATGTGCTCCGAACAAACTGTGACCCACTTGGACATTTCATCTGTCAAGTGATTCAGTTCAACGATCTGATATTCATAATAACCAATATCTACGGCTATAATACAAAAAAAGAAAATGATGATCTTCTTGTTATGATAGAGAAAGTATTGTTAATTTGGTTGGTTAAATTTCCAAATGCCACTTTATTACTAGGAGGTGATTTTAATTTTATATTGGACAGCACAATGGATAGACGGCCTCCTGCACAACCAAACAGGGGCAATGTAAATCTCAAAAAACATCCTAATGATAAAGTTTTCACATTGACTAATAAAACTGGTTCAAATCAATAAAGAATTGATTTTTGGTTAATTTCAAAAGACTTTAATGAAAATGACATTGAGGTGGATATTTGCTCCACGCCTCTCACAGATCATAAAGCCATTTACATTAAACTTAACCTTGCCACCATGGAAAAATGTGCTGCTCAATCAGCATATTGGAAATTTAATAGCTCTTTATTATCAAATGAAACCGTCAAAAAAGAGGTCAGCAATCTTATTTCATACTTTTGGTCCGATGCACAAAAAGATAAACAGTTTGGTCTTAATTGGGAACGTTTAAATTTGAGGTAGGTCAGTTTTTAAGGAAATTCAGCAGTGATTTAGCAAAATCCAGAAGAGCCGAAGAAGTTCATGTAGTGACAAGGATCCCTTATTTATCTCATAGAAGTCCAGATACCCCACCAGAAGAAGGAAAAATAGAACTTTCTAATTAAAAATGAAATGAGAGGAGTTATACAACCAGAAAGCAAAAGGGCCTTTCATTAGGTCCAGATCAAGATGGCTTGAAAAAGGTGAACAGAATTCACACTACTTCTTAGCTTAGAAAAGCATCATCCCAAAAAGAGCAATATTGACCAACTTATCGTGGATGGGGTTCTGACAAAGGACTTCAATGTAATATCGAATCACTGGAGCTATACACTTCAGAATTTTGTCAAGCTTCAGCAGACTCCTTTCTGAATTCCCTGACAGTGAAAACTATTACTCAGAACGAAATGAAGAGCTGTGACAACTATATTTCACTTGAAGAGGTTTCAAATGCAATTAATCACTTAAAAAAACAACAAATCACCAGGTACAGATGGTCTGAATTCAGAATTTTACAAGTCATTTGCTGATGCTATTTCTCCCTTTTTATTGGAGGTCTTTTTGGAGAGCAGAGTTAATGGATATCTCCCTACAGCCATGACGCAAGGTCTGATGACTTTAGTTTCCAAATCCACTAAAGACACTTCTTTTCCTGATAACTGGTGCCCAATAACCTTGCGTAATAATTATAACAAGATATTTGCTTTATCATTCATTTTCTATACCAGCTATCCCTTTCGGGGTTGCGAGGGGGCTGGAGCCTATCCCAGCTGTCATTGGGCGAGAGGCGGGGTACACCTTGAACCTGTAGCCAGCCGATTGCAGGGCAACATATAGAGACAGATAACCATTCACGCTCACACTCATACATAAGGGCACTTTAGAGTCACCATTCAACCTAATGAGCATGTTTTTGGTCTGTGGGAGGAAGCCGGAGTGCCCAGAGAGAACCCACGCAGGCATGGAAAGAACAAGCAAACTTCATACAGGGAAGTCCTGCCCAACCCGGGGATCAAACCAGCGACCTTCATGCTGTGAGGCACGTGCACTACCTGCTGCGTCACCATGTTGTCCAATATATACCTTATTATTGACTAAAAGACTTAAGATAGTACTGGACTCAATAATAATAGAAACACAATCAGAGTTTATGTCTAAAAGGCACATAACAAACAATATCAGACTGGTCATGGATGTGTTGGACTACCCAGAGATTATTCACGATAATGCGTTTATACTACTTCTTGATTTCTACAAGGCTTTCGACACAGTTGAGCATCACCTCATTTTGCAATCTCTAAACAAGTTTGGCTTTGGTGACCATTTCTCCTCAGCAATAAAAACTCTTTTTAAGAACAGCAATAGCCCTTCTGAATTAATGGGTGGCACATCCCGTAGATTTAATCTATCTAGAGGCATTAGACAGGATTGTCCTCCTGCCTCACCTTACCTTTTCCTTATAGTTGTTCAGCTCTTAGCTGAACAACTATAAGGAAGTACTACACATCAATTCCTCAACTATGAAAACCTGTTTTGGCACAATCTTACTGCTGTCACGTGACTTTTTGGCACTAACTTTCCACCTTGCAGATCTGCACGCAAATGTTCTCTGATCCACTCTTACATTCCAGTAAAGTTTCTTAGCACTCTCCTGCAATTCACACTCCAAACCAGCAGGCGGCAGCCTAACAAGTGTGAGGGTGAAAGTGAGTCAATTGAGACAGGATGAAGACTTCAAGGGTTTATCTGCTTTAGAGCGGGACTAGATTTCTTATTCTGTCTATAATCCAACTGATAACCAGACATTGTGTAGCTTATTCCTATACTTATGATCTGCCTGTTCTCAGTTTTCTCATTTTTTATGTTCCAAGTTCTTCATTCATAATCCTACTGTAATTATAACAAGACCATATGTAATTGAAGATTAAGGAAACATAAACACATGCTCTAAATGTTAAATAACGTATATTTTGATGTTTAGATTGTCTTTGAGGAGTGCTCACTGGTCCAAATTTCAGTGGCTGAGTGTTCGTGTGTGGTTGGAACAATCCTCTGCAACCGCAGTGTTGCACTGCTGTTCCAGACCACACATCTCTACACTGAACCTGTGCCCCCTGTCCTGAGCTGCACTGAGACCGAGCAGCACTGGCACATGCCAAGAACCATGGTGAGTATGTGTTCACAACCAAAACATAATCTGAGGATTTCCTTTGTGCCAAGGGAATGGTAAAGCATTAACTACTATTTCAGAAAGTTGTATACATTTCTTTGTTTGTTTGTTATTAATAGAGTGTTAAACCAGGCAGAGTCGGTGACATGGTCTTCATATCTGCAAAGCCAAAGCAGTTCACAGTTGCTGATGGTGTAAGGTAATATTTATTGTCCTCTTGAATTTGTATTAAAGACAATAGTCTGCACAGAGTCTAAATAAATATTTTAATCATATTTAATGACATTCTTGTTAAAGGTTGATTTTAATAGAGAAAAATATAGGTACAGTATTTAATTCTTGCAGAGGCAGTAATCAGCTCCATCACTGTCACCTGATAATTAGCAGCCTTTCAATAAAAGGTTTGAAAAAGGTGATTAAAATATTTATCTGGGGCCTAACAGTGCAGAATGTTCTTGTTTTGTACCCTACAGTGATATTTTCTTATTTATTCTGCATCTAAAGATTTCAGTCTCCACGTGCACACGCTTAAATCATTTTCTATGTAACTGTATACCCTATCATGTACCTCTGAGATGTTTGAGTATGACATGATTTTCAAAGGTCTGATTGTTAAATTAATTTCTTCACAGGAGTAAGGGTTACAAAGCAGTAAGAGGGGAACTGCCTGATAAAGATGTGCTCAAAGTGGACGAGATGTACAAGGACTTCCCAGCGGACATTGCTCCACTCATCACCACTATGGCAGTAAGTGCTGACGTCCCCGTGGTTGACTCAGCATTTGGAAAAGTTCAGGCAGGCAGTCCCATCTCCTACCAGCATCCAGTACCAGTGAGCCATTGTTGGTGATGAAGTACTGTTGTACATCACCACCCAGATGCCCCCCCACCTCCACAGTTACCTGTTGATGGCTACAGGCTGGAGCCTACTAGCTGCCAGTTTGTCTGCAGTCACCAACAGCACCTCCATCTACAGTCCCTTCACTCTACACTAGACATGGCGAGGAAGATAGAGGCTGCCACCCAGGGGCAGAGCAACACCATGGAGTGGCACCATGTACGGAGGCCAAGAATTACGTCTTCCAGATTCAGGGAAATGTGCAACGTCAGAGGCCAGAGTTCAGCTGAAAACCTGGCACAACGAATTTACAAGAGAGTAGACCTAACAGCTGCAATGAAAAGGGGATTGGCACTGGAACCAGCTGCCATTCTGGAGTACTGCCGCATAAAAAATACAAATTACTGGCCTTGTGCTTTTGTTATCCACCCCGATGCATTTGGTTAGGCACATCTCCTGATGGTCTGGTGTTTGACCCGACTGCAAGCCCACCCTTCGGACTGCTGGAAGTGAAATGCCCCAACGCTAAGAGCTTTGTGGACTGAAGCTACCTAAAAATGCAGAGTGGCTCACTGAAATTTAAGCACACTCACAGCTTCTACTGGCAGGTGCAAGGCCAGCTCCTTCTTACAGGGATGGAGTGGTGTGATTTCATTGTTTTTGCAGAGGAGGACATCCTCATACAACATATTTACGAGACAGTGAGGTGGCCAACACCATCAAGAAGAAGGGAGATTATTTTTATTATTATTCGGCACTGTAGATAGTTCTCAGTGATTTCCTGATAGAGTCCCTCGTTTGTTTGTGTTTTTTATGACTTCCATGTTTTAAAGTCTGAAGTTGCTCAATAACACAAACAAACAGTTTGAGAAAGCAGAATAAAGAACTGGCTGGAAAAACAATTAACACAATATTTTTTAACCAAATACCTCAGTATTGATATTGCAACAGTATTATTTGGATGAGTACTTGTACTTTCACAAAATATTAGTACAATGACATTGAACTTAATAATTATCAATTTATCAAATAAGCTCAGAAAATGATATAATTTTACTGTAATGCAGCTATTTCCTGGTTTTAAACTAGGAAAAGACAATACTTTGGCCATAACACAATACAACAAAGTACAAAACCTGAGACAATACACTGTCACATATCATGACAATGATACTTATTGCATATATTGTCCAACCTTACCTCAAATGATCCCAATCATCTATCAAAGTGAACAATATAATATCCTATTTGATTGCACACATTTGTGCAAGTGGGCCCTCTAGTGGGCAGTCTGCATGTTGAGCTAGAGCGGTGCGCCTCATCCGCTGCCTCTACAGGTGAGGTTACAGTGTTATGGTAGACATGCTAGGCCAGGGACGTCCAAACTTTTTACATCCAGGGCCGCATAAAGAGGAACACATGAACAACTGAGCCACTTGCTGGACCTCACTTTTAGTGTATTTAAGTTAGTGTTTTAGGGTTTAGGGGTTATCACCTGTCAAGGGGCCCTTGAAACCCTGGCCTATCATTGGATTCACACCTAGTCAGGGCAAGAATGACCTTCAGAGCAGCAGAGATGGGAGACACTGATGGCTTATCTTCACTGTCTTCACTGAGAAAACTGCAAGAATGTTGAAGATGAATATTGTAATATACTTTGTAAATGAGACCTTGTGACAAAGTAAATATGGCAGAAAAAAGTGCATGATTGATGGTATTTGCTGCTGTAATCGAAATATCTTTTTTAATTCAATTGTTTCAGGGGCCAATTCTAAATGGGCAGTGCGCCACATTGGTCCCCGGGCCATAGTTTGGACACCCCTGCAGTAGGCTGAGATAGGGTTGGGCAATAGATACAAAACACTATATTGTTGTGATTTGAGATTATACTGTAGACAATCTGAGATTTTTTATGGTTATACAATGACATGTCATGAGTATCGTCTTTTCTTGATTTTAAAGCTGGCAGCTCAAAGCAAAACAATGCATTTTTTAATCTCATTAGACTGTTATGACTGACTATTATGTCAAATAAAAAATGACAATAATATGACAGACAACAAATAGCCATCCATAATAGCAGTATCATGATACCAGAATGTCTAAATTCAATACAGAATCTTGGAAAGCATTGATGTTTGATGCCACTGAATAAAGTTTTCAGGAATTGGATATGAATATTGCATAACATTTGTATTTTTAGGTTCAAATATTTAGAATCCATATTTACTGGTATTTTTGAATTTTGTTAAAACTAATCCCCACATTATTATTACTGCAGTATTGATACTGATGTATTTTGTCAAATTATTGAAATATTCGGTTTTGTCGGCTGCATCTATGAAGAGCTTTTGAGGAGCATTTTTGTTATGCAAAAAATGTATGGCCAAAAAAATTTGGCCAAAAAAATTTAGATATAGTCTTATGGCCATACTGCCCAGTCCTAGGCTGAGGTGACTTATAAGGAAAGCAAATAACAAGACAAATACTGTATTTTAGGTGTGATTTATTGTGTTTTATCCGCCATATTATTATGAATTAAATGTCGAATGCAAAATGTAATGATTATAAAAAAAAAAAAAACTGTCCTGTGTTTCTGTTATTTACAACACTGGCAAAGGTGGAAACAATCCAGTGGTCTTTGTAACAGCTGGGACAACACTAACATTGTCTGTTGTCACTAATGTACACAGTTGTAAATATAAGTAATCAGCAAACTTTAAGTACTAAAATAAAAAAAATGTTCTACTGTATGATGTTCCTTGTCATTGTTTTATTACTGTATCCTGATTAGGGACACACACTATGGATTGTTTTCTGCCAATACTGACAAATTTTAACTACCTGCCTCTCATGGCCGATAATAAGATAACCTATAAATGCACATTTCTGTATTTTAGAAAGTCTTGTACTGTTATTTGTTCAAACCTGTGGCTGAGGAAGGCCCAGATGTAGTCAGCAAACACTTATAAGACATTTATATATATATATATATATATATATATATATATATATATATATATATATATATATATATATATATACATAAATGTAAATACATATACATATATATATATATATATATATATATATAGAGCGAGAGAGAGAGAGAGAGATACATCTGTTATTCCAAATAGGAACAGAGTGTGGAGTAAAGCTATAACTGTAAATTAGTTTCCAGTACAGGAGGACCTGCTGCTGAAACTTGGACAACTTAACTGGTAGCTTGGATATACCAAAGTCACATCTTAGCAGAAAATCGATTCCACCACATTTCTCAAAAATACTATAAATAGCATTGCGAGCATTCTCAAATTAATCTAAGGACATATCCAAAGAATTTATATATTCAGCAGGCTTTTCAGCTGATAACGACCACTGGCCATGGTTGTTTCAAAGTATGCTAACATAACAATAGATGTGCCTGGCTTGGTTATTGCTCAATGAGAAACTGCACATCCACAACAACAGGGTATACAACCCAGCTTCCGTCAGATTAAATTAGATTTTATTAAGTTCTTTGACCAAGAGTTAGAGGTATGGTGATTGATTATACATTGATATAAAAAGTAAAATACATAATGAAGTGAGACTGCATAGACACAGGGAGGTTGCTAGTATTATTAGCATTGCTTAGCTTCTATTCCCACCTAATAGGGCTGAACGATATGGACAAAATTTCATATCTCGATATTCATGCCAGATATCTCAATATCGATACGATAACGATATATTGTTCAGCCCTACCACCTAATCTAGAAATTTTCATAATAGTGAAATTCAAAACAAAGATAACATTAGCAAAACAAACCTATTGCCTAGTCGTAAATAATATTAATCTTCACTATATCTTTCTAAATTGAAAGTTATTTATCTGAAGATCCTGCAGGTCCAAACACACTCAATGGAGTTTACCTGAAAAGGAGATGACATCACGTGAATAAGCTCTACCCCCCACACTTGGTACGTTTGTTGGCAGCCTTAAATTAAATCAGCGCCACCTGCTGCTATGGAGTGTGAATTGCAGGAGGGTGCTAAGAAGCTTTACTGGCATGTGTGAGTGGATCAGAGTGCATTTGCGTCTGGATCTGCAAGGCTGAAAGTTAGTGCCAAAAGTCACGTGTCAGTGACAAGATTGTGCCAAAACAGGTTTTCGTAGTTGAGGAATTGATGTGTTGTACTTGAAGGTGTTTTTTTGGACTTGAAAGATTTTGATTGTACTTAAGGGATTTATTTTTGTACCTGAAGATTTTAATTTGGACTTAAATTTTTTTGTCGTTGAAGAAATATGTTTCCTTGTATGCGTAAAACATGCACATTTGTTTTTGAAGCATGATGTATTTGTTTGATAGGTACGTTTCTTATTCGCAAACCAACATACATTAATTTGTGAATGATGTTTTATATTTATATTCAGTTTGTTTGTTTGTCTGTGAATCATTGGGCGTGTGTTAAACATGTTTTGTGTGTTTGTGAAGTTCTGGCATGGTTCTAACTCCACACCCATCAGCCAATCAAAAAATAACATACAGCTATCTCTCTATCTATCTATAAATAAATAAAAAAAATATATAATAATATATATATATAGATAGATAGATAGATAGATAGATAGACAGATAGATAGATAGATATAGATATATATTAGCCAATCAGATAATAGAACTGCTGTATCCGGGTAAGATAGTGTTGATCTGACTGCAGCAATGTTCCAAGATGCAGATGTATCATTCACACTCATGGTGGGAGAGCCTTATCCATGAGTAAAGTAAGTTAGTTTATCGTTTGATTTTGTTGCCTGCTGAATCATGAAATTACTTATTGTACAAAAGGAAAACGAGAGCTCAGCAAAATAATCAATGTTAAGTTAGTTAATAGTTATACTTTGAACAAGAGAAATGTTTGCCTATAATTAAAATAAAAATTGTACATTTTTAGTTTGAAAGAGGATGGCCAAATGTTGGAGGTAAAAATTAAAACAAGAACAGTAATATATTATTATGTTTCATCATTACTACATATACTTACATCACAAAGTAACAATAAGACCCATTAGGTAATTTTGGTGGCAAAAAACAGCACCTGACCACTAATTAACCCAACTTTAACTTTAATTAGTCACTACTGCCCCCCCCCCCCCCCCCCCCACACACACACACACACACACATTAGCTCTGTTGTCATGTCTCAATAAAGCCTGAGCCCCCTCCCTGCACTGATCTCGTCTGATTGAACTTTAAAGTTCTGAAAACAGTAAAAAAGTTTCTCGTCAAACCTTCAACAGCGAGGACAGGTCTGTGACGCAGCAGCTTTATGGTGAGCAGACGTCCCTGATTTCCGGGTCCAGAACAGTCCCTGTTTGGGCTCACCTGTCCCGGTTAAAGCTGTCCCCGAAAATGTCCCTGATGTCAAATGTCCCCCAGCTCCCCACAACAGAGCAAGACACGAGTGCAGCAGGTCGTTTGTCCTTTCCTCACCCCGTTTCCTGGTTCTCGTGTCAGCCCGAGTCAGCCCGCCAAACACTCAAACAAACTCACACAGGTGAGGCAGGTACACCTACACCGGAGCCACAGTTGCCAGGTCTGCTTATTATAAGCGACTTTGGGCTTCTCTTTGTGAAAACTTGCTTGTAAATATTTGCAGTTGTTGGTTGTGTTTTTTTGGCCTTGTTTCAAAAGTACAGATGCTCATTTGGACTTATTGTTCCCACAAACCAGGAGGGATCTGAAGCTCACTCTATTACCAATATAAACTCAATCCAGGAGTTACATAAACTATTTTGTCCCACTTTAAACACAAATGTACATTTTACTGTAAAAAGAGGCAAAAATCATGTTTCTACCAAAAAGAAATCCTTATAGTCAGAATTAAATGTATTTCTAATGTAGCTGTTCCTGTTTCCATAATAAAGCTGCAGAGGATCAACAGAAAACTTTGATAAAAGCCTGAACATGTTTGCTTGGTAGTTTTGGGCAAATTACTTTAAAAAGAAATTAATTATAGTTACTTTCCCAAAAAGTAACTCAATTACTAACAGAATTACTCCTTCATAAAGGTAATAAGTAACCAGGGAAAGTATTTGCTCCGTTACTTTGTTGAGAAAGCTGTTGCTGCTTGAGCGGTGTGGCTCTGTCTCTGTCCTTCCTTGTTGTTACCTGGTCTGCTGCGGCAGCGCTGCCATTATCAACGGTGTTATCTGTGTTTTTGGTCTCTAGCTTTTAAGAGTTACTCCCAACAAACACACACTTTGCTTTAGGACATAATGTACACTTCACGTGTATGTTCTGGCCTTTTACTTCTTGTACTTCCATCCTGAAAACGCCAGTTTTAACTCCACAGACCGATCCGGACTCGCCATTGCAGCACCTAGCTGTGTTGCCAGATTTTGCGACTGAAATAAGTACCAGGTCGTTAAAACAAACCCAAAACAAGCGACCTCCAGCTGTATTTTTGCTAATGCGACATATTACATTTTTAAAAAGACAAATCTACCCGAAGCATGTTTTAATTTCCATTTACATTACATTTCAGTCTCACAGTGACATTTCTTCTTATTTTGATCTTAATTGACTTTTTTAATATCCTATTAATTGGAGGTGGAGCATCCTTTTCTTTACACAGAAGTGAAGGGAGAGGCTACTGTCATATATAACTCTGTTACTGCTAAACAGTCTGTCTAACTTTGATTTCTGTAACCAAACAGACATAGTCAGGCTTTTATCTAAGTTTTATGTTGATCCTCTGCAGCTTTATTATGGTGATAACAGTAATAGCTGCATTAGAAAAAAAAATATTCTGGCTGTAAGATTTTCTTTTTGGTGGAAACATCATTTTTGCCTCTTTTTACAGTAAAATTTACGCTTGTGTGTAAAGTGAGAGAAAATAATTTGTGCAGCTTCTGAATTGAGTTTATATTGATAATGGAGTGAGCATCAGATCCCTCCTGGGTTTGAGGGAACAACAAGCCCAAAAAACACAACCCGCAACTGCCAATATTTACAAGCAATATCCAAAAAAAGGAGCCAAAAGTTGCTTATAATAAGCAGACCTGGCAACTCTGGCATCTCGTTGTCTTGTGTGTCTGTTTGCGGTGCAGCTCCTGTCCTGTGTCTGTCTGAGTGAGGCAGCTGCTAGACATCAGTGGATAATAACACACCACGTTTCACTGTCTGTAACAGTAACAGTGCTGTAACATTTAAATAGTCATTAATTAGATTACCTGTTACTGGGAATTAATTTGATCACCATTAGGGAAGACTGGGGACAGTTGCAACACTTTTTTTCATTTGACTCTGTTACTCAGACATAGTTTGGATTAGACAAACCAAATTTTTATACAATAAACTTACATCTGTCTGTTAATAGTCAAACCCATCTAAATATGATTACAGAAAGTACTTTCTCCATAATTTGCATTTTGGAAGCAAAAAGTCAGATGGTGCAACCACTGTTTGGGGATGGTTACAACATGTTATAAATACAATACATTTAAGTGTTATAAGACATTATATTCCAGTGTTAATGAAAGGATTATTATCAAAAATGTAAGTTCGTATATATTACAGTGTTATTATGTTGAAATGCTTATTCAGCACTTCAACATATAATTCTTCTACTTCATTTATTTATCAGCGTTGATCTGGTGACAATTATAGATTAGTTAAGATCAATATGCCTAATGTGCAGATGACAAAGATTCAAATATATAACATACAGTAGGCTTTTATGACATAGGAAGAATGGAACAATTTATGAGGCAATTAGTGTAAATCATTAATACTTAATTAATCCTAATTAATTTAATTCCCCCACCGTGGGACTCATCTTTCTTCTTTTTGTTATTTTATTGAGCCTATTGTCAGTAAATGCATTCATAATGCAAATTTGAGAAAACTGGCCCTCCAAAAGCAATGTGGAAAAACACAACTGTAGAAGATGCATCTTGGTCTGTTTTTATATTGATGCACTGAACAGGGACAGTTGCAACAACTGTTTCAACTGTCCCCGCACCTGTCAGCTGTGATAAAACCACATGTGCTAGCTAAACAATATGACTTGATGT
Source organism: Cetoscarus ocellatus (assembly GCA_037902135.1). Taxonomy (NCBI): domain Eukaryota; kingdom Metazoa; phylum Chordata; class Actinopteri; order Labriformes; family Labridae; genus Cetoscarus; species Cetoscarus ocellatus. The sequence goes on along the minus strand of JBAMNC010001621.1, from coordinate 11,678 downwards.
ATGCTAACTAATTTTAGTTAAAAGTTAACATATCACTTGTTTAAGCCATATAAGTTTGAGCTGAATCACAAAAACAGTGACAACAGTTTAATGAAAACAAAGTTCAAGAAAAAAAATAGTCATACCTCAAAAACAGTTTTTTTTTTACAATAAATCCTGGAGCAGCTCTCAAATCTTCTCTCTTTTTCTCTGCAAGAGGGAGCAGCCAACTGAGCATGTGCAGTGTGAGTGACATCACTCTAGCTTTTTTCTGATTGGAGGAAAATGACATGTTGCAACCATGCCCTGTTGCAACTGTCCCCAGTCTCCCCTACTCCCAACACTGGTCCTCAGTGAACGAGGAGTGGACTTTAACCTGCTCCACATCTTCAGGGTTTGGATGAACTCAGAGCTGTTTGACCTCAGGGCTCCTAAACAACCTCTAAAATCACATTTAAGGCTCTTTCAGAGCTTTTGAGGCCCCAGCAGAGAAGAGTTAGGGCTGTTCCTGCTCCACTAAACAAACAGTCCTCAGTCCAGCTGTGCTGTGTTCAGCTCTTCGTTCTATCAGGGGCCTCCATGCTGATCTGTTCAGGTCAGATTGTTCTTTAATGAAGACTCAACATGTCAGGAGGCTGAATATCAGACCAATAAAAGGACACCAGGACACATTTTGAGCCACAGCAGGAAAAAGAAGAAGAGCTGAGAGACAGAGAGGTCTGAAATGCTCCCTGAACAAACATCATGTTGCTGCTGCAGTTTATTTCTGCTGTTTTCTGAAGAGCCTTTAAAAAAGACTCAGACAGGTCTGAGACAGGGGGTCTCCGTCAACGGGACGTCAGATGTTTGAGACGTCTCAGGAGGAAGAAGAAGACCGGCTGAGACTTTAGAAGACCTCAGGGTTCAACAACCAAATGTGAGACTCTGTCAGACTGTTTGAGGATCTGCAGGGACCTGAACAGAGTCTGTGTGGACACGTCTCCAGAAGGAAACAGCTGCAGGACGTTACAGTGGCTGAGTTACTGACTGTTGATGAATTCAGACATGGTTAGACCCTCCATGTCAATCAATCAATCAATCAATCAATCAATCAATCAATCAATCAATCAATCTTTATTTGTACAGCATCAATTCATAACAAGTGTTATCTCAAGACACTTTACAAGAGATCAGGCTGAAGACAAACTCTTCATTTACAGATACACATAGAAACATATATAAAGACACACATACACATATATACACATTCATATATCAAAACCCAACATGAATCCATCATGAGCAGCTCTGGGCCAACCAAACTACAGGAAGGTGTGTCTGTAGGGAGCTCACAGTAACGGCAGCAAGAAAAAACCTGTTTATCAGCTGGAGGTCTGGAGCAGATCCAGTCTCATGATGAACAGCCATCTACCAAAGCTGTGTTGGGTCTGTGGACCAAGGAAGTTAGGTGGGCAGAGACAAGTGGACTAAAGTAAGAACTGAAGATAGAGACAGATCCATGGACCAATCATAAATCTGTCCTCTTCATATTTGTCTCTGCTGAATATAAATGTATTAGAGGTTAGCCCCTTGAGATGCAGCATCTGGTTTTCAGGAGGGTCCTCATGTCTGTATGATTGTAGTGATAGTTTTTATAGAAGTATAATCAATAAAAATCATGAAAAGAGTCATTAATCTAATATTTACACCAACATCTATGATGATTATAAGGTAGAGATGATGCCATGAGGCAGATCGTCCTCTGAGGCTTCTGGTCAAACCGAAAATTCTGGTGCTTGTTGGTCCTCTGGTTGAGATTTGTCAGCCTCCCAGGAACACACACACACACACACACACACACACCCACACCCACACACACTGTTTCTGCTGTGTCCTCCTCTCTGAGCAGCAGATGATCCTCTCCTCATACACAGATATCTTCACCTGTTGGTGTAAAATCAAAAACAGTGATTAGAGCCCAGAGAGCTGCTGAGCTGCTGAGCTGTGGTCAGAGCAGAAGAATGAATCAGGACAGCCCTCCAATAACTGAGCTCCATCAGTCTGAGAGCAGACAAAGTTCTGAGGACTCTCTTCAGTTCAGGCTGAAGCTGCAGCTTTGTTGGATCTTCATCTGTTTGCTGAGTTTTCACTCTGCTCTGAGTCCAGCAGACCAAAGCCTGTCACATGTTGGACTGTAGTGGTCCAGCTCTAGGGATGGACCATGATGGATTTTGGGGCCACAGTTCCAGTCACAGAAATAATCTGCTCTTCATGATCATATTGATTCTTCTGCTGAACTTCAGCAGGACCATGACTGCTTCATCAGCTTTATTTTTGCCTCTTCTGTCAGATCACAGCGTTCATGTTTGTTTTTAAAGGAAAAGAGAATAAAGGGATATTTTCATCAGTGGATTCACATGTTTAGCTCGTCAGCAGCAGCTGTTTCCTGTTCACAGGTTCAGAGGGGAGTTTGTCCTCCTCAGTGTTTTGGTGCTCGTGGTGTCCGTGTTGTCGGTGCAGACTTTTCTCTTCTCTTCAGTGGACACGGCGCCGACCTGCTGTGTCCCTCGGTGGTTGTGGAGCTAACTCAGTTTGGTGAATCTTATTCTGAATCTAAAACAACTCAAAGGAAAATGGTCTTTTTGGACACCTCTAGTGTTTGCACTTCACAACAATCCCCTTCAAGCTGAGAGCTCAGCTACCGTAATATAAGAAGCAAAGGCTCAGCAGGTCACAGCAGGTGGACTAAAGAGCAACAGTTTCACAGAAACTGAACATTGAAGGTTTTGCTGAACGTCACAGAAATCATCAGGCAGGAAGACGGAGAAACTCATTTTCCCTCTGAGAGACTCAAAGAAGAGAGCAGCTGAGAAACCAGAGAGATTTATATTCTGGGATTTACGGTAAATTAAACTCTCTACTTACTTCAGAGTCTCCAGTCTGTAGTTTGGACTCTGCTGAAGATCTCGCAGCAGCTTCATTCCTGAATCATGAAGATTGTTCCAGCTCAGGTCCAGCTCTCTCAGATGGGAGGGGTTGGACTTCAGAGCTGAGGCTAAAGAAGAACAGCTGATCTCTGACAAACTGCAGAAACTCAGTCTGAATAAAGAAGAGAAAATGAAGAGAAAAACTATTTAGGATCCAATCAGATGTGTCCACATCACACAGTCTGCTCAGCAGAGCCAATCAGCTGCTGCTCTGACTCCTGTCATAACATCACACATAAGTAGGGATGTCCAATATCTTCATCATCATGTTGGTGTTGGCAGATATGAGCTCAAGAGTTCATCATCAGGATCACAGATCTGAACATTTCTGCCTAAATGTTGGGCCCATATATCAGCCGGACATCTCAGCAGGATGTGAAGGAGCTGAATCATGAAGATGATGAAGTCTGAATCAGAACCATCAGACCTTCATCACATCAAGACTTTGACTTCTTCATCCTCATCCTTTAAACTCTCCAGTGAGCTCTAAAGACTGAAGTTTGAGCTCTAAACTACAGATAGTTTCATGAGTCCCACTTGAGAAGAATGTGTTTGGATGTTATTTGAAGCTCTTTGTCAGGATGTTCTCAGAGGACCACCCTGCTGTTTCATCACAATGATTTCTGTTTGAAATAACTTTTTAACTTTTCAAGGATAGACTCTTGCATCTCCAGCTCTAACCCCTTTCTCATCATTTCACCTCTTCAACTCTCTGAGAGGACTGTTTACCGACTTCCTCCCCCACTACCTCTCAATTTGGACCAGAGACAGGAAGAGCCAGGGACAAAGGCCATCTCTTTAAGACTTTTATTCTTTGGGAGGACCCTAAAACAGAACACTGTTTGACTGAAATATTAACCAAAGGACTCCATTAAAGTCATTTGTGGCAGGAAATGCTTCAGACACTAATCTCCTCAAACCAGTCGCCCAGGTTGACCTGCTGACCTTGCCTGAAGGCAACTTACAACTTTTAATACTCACTCTTTCCATGGTCCACAGCGCCCTCGTGTGGAATAACTTGTGACAGTTGCTTCTCAGAAATATATATGTAACGCTGGTATATATTAAATGCTTTTGTTTTATTTCATGTTTAGAATAAGATCTTTATACCCTAAGCTTGACAGTATAACCTATAATGATAAAGAAGCCTATGCATTTAAGTTTAATCATATATATTTCTTGTTTATTTGTGTTTTGGAACAATATAACGGTTTAATGCTTTCTTGATATTTTTAACCATATGTGTTTGGTATTGAAATGTTCACAGTGAGATAACCTTTTTCTTTATGTCGGTTGTATTGAGTGATTCACATTATACAACTTACTATCCGCAAAACTTAAGTTGATGCAAGTTTTGTTAAAGTATAACACGGACCTTCCCACAGCGCAGTAAGGCACGCCCACTTCAATGAGTCTAAAACTGGAGTCAAAGTTCCAGTTACCTCTCTTCTTCTCTCTTTTTTTCATTTTACCTTTTTCTTCAAGACGTCTCCTAGTCTGCGTCCCTGTCTCCGTCGTCGCCAAGCCCTTTTCTTTTGTCCCCTGTCTTAGTCTGTCAAAGTTAACGCTGCCCTGACGATTTCTTTTTGATTGACAAGTGATCAAAGATTTTGTTTTTTTTATTATCCGCAACCACTCAAGTGTTTTTCTAACTTCGGAATTAGTGTCGTCTGGCTACGAAGCTTTTTCTGAGTTAATTCAAGAACTTTTTCCTGAACAAGTCGAGATCCCCTGCACCTGCCGCGCCTCCACCTGAGAGGAACCAGAGAGCCCGGGAAGCCGCATCTCCAACCAATCGCGGAGCCTTTCGAGATCCACAAAAAGCACCAGAACCATCTCTGCCTTCACGAGGCCCCTGACCCAAGCCAACCTTCCCTGGTGACTTCGGACTCGCGAGAGAACCCCGCTGCATCAAAGTAAGACCTCTCCTGGACACTCTCTTTCAGATGGGTGGTGTACCTCGGTCGTTCAATCAATTAATCTCCCTTTTCATCTAAACCGTTAGATACCCATCGCGCAAACAATCTCTTTATCACTCAATATAACCAGTTTATATTTATACATTTACGTCCATATATACTAGTGTTATCAAACAAGATTTTAAATGCTCTTCAGTTAATTTCTTTCTCAATTCATGTCCTGTATATCCATTTAATACGTCACTCATTTCTTATAAATTGTGTTTTATCATTTATCCTGTCAATAAATGCTCCCTAATTTAAAGTTCTGCCTGTTGGGGTCTGTTTGGAAGGTTTGACATCCCTGTAAAGAAAACTTTCACTCAGGTTTATGAGATTGAGTCACTTTAAATCTTAGCTCTCACGAACGTGATAAATGCTAATAATGAATAATAGATCTGTTAATAAATCACATTAAATGTTTCCGAGGTTCAAGCTCGGTGGTGCCCCGATTCTAATTCTATGAGAAACTTAAAGAAAATATGAATATTAATTTTTATAATTAATGTCCATAAAGATCAAACTATTATCACAGCATTTAACTCTGTTCACTTCACACTCATGTCTGTGCGTGGTCCTCACTGCTCTGATGATCATCAACTATAAAGCCCTCATATAAACCACGTCTGTCTCTGTCAGCTTTGTCCTGTTTTATTGACACTTCTTCCAAAATCAGCTGCCCATCAGCCTCTGCTAAAACTTGAAGTATTAGTCTTCCTAAACAGACTAAATCAGGAATCAAATCTGTTTGTGCTCAACACAAAGTCTGACTTTAGCTCTGAAAACATTTGTGTCTAAACTCAAACTGATGACTGTCATGTCTTTGCAGAGGTGCTGTTTCTGACTCTGATTACATCTGTTTCAGTGTCATTTATTTATTTAAGTTTGTATAAAACAAACTTAACACGATCTGCATCCCTTTCAAAATAAGAGCCTCCTACTGTTTCAGTGTGCAGACACCATTCATTTCTTAATAATGATTTTATTGTGAATCATCTGCAGGAAGGTGTTGTGGGAAAACTCATGAACTTCCAAGGTTCAGGTTAGAACTTGATATTGACCGAGTGTGTTACGTGCAGCCCTGTTTTTCTCTCTGTCTCTCCCTGGTTCTCCTCCTTCCTCTCCTCTGCTGCACACCTGAGAGCAATCTGCGCTCAGGGAGGGGAGGGCTATTTGGAGGAGCTGAGAGAGGAGCAATAGTTGGGCACACACACAGACCTGAGGAGCAGGAGGTTTCTGTGTACTCCTCCTTTGTTTTTCTGGATTCACAGGTATTTTTATTTCTCCTTTTCCCTTGTTGCTCCTCAGCAGCACTAGGTTGCTGGGTTTTGTTTTTCTAGTTTGGGCTGGAGATTGTCGGTGGTCCTGTTTTCTCAGTTTTGATTATTCCTTGGTTTAGTCAGTTTTTGGTCAGGCAGCGTATGGAGAGGTGTTAGGGGCCACGGCCCCTTATGGGTTGGCCTGATCATTTTCTCCTGTTTTGTTCATTTTTGCCGACAACTCCAGCCCCTTTTGTTTCATTTAGTTTGTTCCTCATTTGAATATTTTTACTTCAATAAAAAAAAACATCAACTTTCTCCTTTGTGTGGCGTCCTTTTAATATGTTTCTGGTGTTCTTTGGTTAACACTGAGCCAGGTACTTTTCCAGTGGTATAGAGGCCGTAACAGAGTGTTACAAACAAAGGACAAGATGATGAGCACAGTTACACCAAGAAGAAGGACATGGACCCCCCTCCCGTCCCGACTGATTGAACTGAAGGGGGGGGGGGGGGGCATGAAAAATATGCAGGGGGTCATTCATCATTTCATCAGTCATTTCTCAACAGATTTGGATGAATTTGGATGCAGAACCAGGATTGATTTCAAGGGTTTGTGAACATTGTGAGGCAGTTTTCCACAGTTTGATAAGAACTCACCCAGCAATGGTTGAAATGCTTTGGGGAGGTTTGAGCTCTAGAGCTCATCTAGTTGATGAATCAGATGTTGTTTGTCTTGTTTCCTGTTTCTAAAACAAATAGACTGTCACAATAAGAGGAACACATCAGTTTTCCTACAGCAGTGATTCCCCGAGCACATTGCAGGGGGTACGTGGAAACATTTAATACATTTATTACCAATTTATAAGTACTGAGATAAGCACGTCAATGAAATGGTATGTGTGGGCTACAACTTGTTTCCCTGGGGAGGGAATAAACCGCGGCACAACCGAGCCAAAATCCACTTACCTGCAGCTAGGTAACATGGATAAATGGCTGAAACGTCCAGTTGCTTGTGATTCAGGAGAGGGTTCAGAGGAGCCCACCGAGAAACACAAGAAAGATGCCAAAACTAAACCAAGGCAGTACCATGAAAACTATATTTTATATGGATTTACTTCTTACTTCTACACTACAGTGTTTCAACATGCTTATAGGTCTGGTCATTCCACCTGCACTGCAATGAGACAAATGTCAGATAGCTGGTTAACATCAATTGATGATTCAATGCTAGTGTGGTACAATGTTACTTGACTTCAGCGCTGCCTTCGATGTGATCGACCATGACATTTTGATTTCCAAACTTATTAGTTATGGTTTTACTTCCTCTGCAATCAAGTGGTTTAAGTGCTATCTGTCTGAGAGGTCCCAAAGAGTTTATTTTAATGGTGCATTATCTTGTAGTATGTCCCTGGACTGTGGAGTCCCCCAAGGAAGCTGCCTCGGACCTCTTTTATTTTCAATTTTTACTAATGATATGCCGTATGTACTCAGTAAGGCTACATTAACTATGTTTGCCGATGATTCTACTCTTTATTATGCAGCCCCTACATGCTCAGAGCTTAAGAAGGTTCTGTCTTGTGAAATCAGCAAATTATATAACTGGATCAATACAAATAAACTTATTCTAAATATATCAAAAACTGTGAGTATAATATTTGGTTCTAAGTATAGATTATCAGATAATCCTAAAATGAATATACAAGTAAATGGTCAAACTATACAGCAAGTAAAAACAGTGAAGCTTCTAGGACTTTGGCTTGATTGCACATTGTCATGGTCTGATCACATCAACAAAGTTGTTGCCAAAATGGGTAGAGCGGTTGCCATAACGCATAAATGTGCACCGTTTCTCAATTCACAGTTGTTTAGTCGTGTTATTTGTACATTGGTTTTATGTCATTTAGATTACTGTTCAGCTGTATGGTCTGCTGCATCGAACTGTCTTCTAAGAAAATTACAAGTGGCTCAAAACAAGGCTGCAAGACTGGTGTTTGGTTGCTCTTCAAGAACTAGTGTTGTAGAAATGCATGAACGTCTTGCTTGGCTGACAGTCAAGCATAGACTATCTGCTAATTTACTGACATACTTTCATAGAATTATCAACACTCAGACTCCTAAATTTCTTTTTGAGAACATAATTTACTGCTCAAATACGCATTCACATTGCACTAGAGGGGCGAACAGTGGACAGATTACTTTACCCCTACCCAAGTCTGACTCTTTGAAGAGGACTGTGTTCTATAGGTCAACTGTGTTTTGGAACAATCTTCCAGTTGTGGTTTGTGAAATTAAGGGAAAAACTGGTTTCAAAAAGAGACTAAGATTGTATTTGTTCTCAGCACCATAATATCATCTTATTTGATGGAGCGTGGTTTTGTCCTGTGATACATGAAGGGATGCTGCTTCTTCTTATTTTAATGTTATTTTTATTTTAATAAGTAGTTTTTGAGTTGTTTGATTTCCTTTTTCTCTTTTAATTGAGATTGTGAGTAATTGAGAATGTATTTATTGTGTTTTGTATTGATTGTCTGGACCCCAGGAAGACTAGCTGTCGTCTTGGCGTCAGCTAATGGGGATCCTTTTAAATAAACAAATAAACAAACTTCTACGTCGGTGGACCCACTGCAGCCTCAGTCTTCTTTTGTGCTGAAGTCCTGGCAAATAATTTCATGAAGCCAGCCCATTCACAGTGACACCAGAGCACCAAACACTCGGGAAGTGACGGTAAAACTGAAGAATTTTACAAACGAAAGCTGTTGGAATTTAAGTCAGGTCAGACTGTAATGATGAAAGCCACGAGTGTGTCAAACAAAGCACTGGAGGCATCTTACGCCGTATCACTGCTTGTGGCTAAATCCAAAAAGCCTCACTCAATACTTGAAGAGCTCATTCTTCCTGCAGCGACTGTGATGGCTGAAATTATGATTGACAAGAAAGCAGCCAACGCTCTCAAAAGAGTTCCCCTGTCGAACAACACCGTGTCCCGTCGGATTAACGATATGTGGGATAATATTACTGGACAAGTGGTGAACAAAATAAAACAAGCCGGTGAGTTCGCTTTGCAGCTGGATGAAATGACAGATGTGAGTGGAGATGCTCAGCTCCTGGCCTTCGCTCGTTACAAAGATGAGTTGGACATGAAAGAGCATATTTTATTTTGCAAAAGACTGCAAACAAAGACAACCGGGGAAGAAATGTTCCAGGTTATAGACAGCTTCTTTAAAGAACATGATCTGCGTTGGAAAACTTGCAGCCACATCTGTACCGATGGTGCAGCTGCGATGACGGGAAGCATGAAGGGGCTGTTTGGACAGGTAAAAAAGGTAAATCCTGACATTAAATGGATGCACTGTATTATTCATCGAGAAGCACTGGCTAGTAAGAGACTGAGCCCTGATTTAAGTGCTGTTATGGATGATGCTGTGAAGATGATAAATTTCATCCAATCCCAGCCATTGAACCACAGACTGTTTGAAACTCTTTGTCATGGGAGCGGCACAGAGCATGAACAGCTATTGCTTCACACAGATGTCCGCTAGCTGTCTCGTGGGAAAACACTACTGAGACTTTATGAACTTCACAGTGAAGTTTTTGTGTTTTTGATGGAGCATCTGCATCCTCTTGCTGTGGTGTTGGAGGATGCCAAGTGGGTGGCGCGCCTGGCATATCTCACTGATGTGTTTACCAAACTTAACCACCTCAACCTATCACTTCAGGGGAAGGAGTCACACATCCTGAAAATGTATGACAAAATTAAAGGATTCACAAAAAAGCTCAAACTATGGGAGGCGCAATGTGATGAGGGGACTGTGAGCTGTTTCCCACTACTCAGTACCCATCTTGCCACCACTGATGTTGCCAGGGGTCCAGTGGTAAAACTGGTGCAAGCACATCCGTCCACACTCAGCACTGATTTCAGCCTGTATTTTCAGGACATTGAAGAAAAATCACAAAGACTGGATTGGGTTAGGAACCCATTTATTGTGAGTGAGATCAGTAACAACCTTCCTGCAAGGCTGCAGGAGTATCTGATGGATTTATCATCTGACAGTGGGCTGAAAATGGCATATGCTCAGAAGACATCCACTGAGTTTTGGTGTGAGGTGGAGAAGGAATATCCTGAACTGGGAAAACGTGCGCTGATTGAACTTTTGCCTTTTGGTTCTACTTATATGTGTGAGGTGACCTTCTCATCTTAGACACATATCAAAACCAAGCAGAGGAACAGACTGGATGTGGAGAACAGCCTGGTAAAAGCTGTTTCCACACTGCCCCCAGAACTATCAAAGCTTATGAAAGACAAGCTCAAGTGTCTCATTAAAGCTCAGATGACTGATGAAAAGAAAGTAAAACTGCCATAGTGGGTCTGAAGGTCTGTTCACACCGAACGCGACCTGGGCGACCTCAGCGGCCACTCTCCATGCAGAGTCAATGTAAAGCCACGATCAGCCACGACCACGCGCGACCAGATCTCACGCGATGCGACGGACGCGTTCTGGGTGACTTGGTCGCATCTTTGGAGACATGGAGGCGGGGCCTGTTGCTGCAGATGGGAACTCTGGGGTCGCTTTGGATGTGGAACAGGTCGCCGTGCTCCGTCGCCAAAGTTGAAATATTTGAACTTTTCAGGCGATGTCGCGCCGTGAGAGCCAATCAGCGTTATATGGGTGCATGATTGACACCAGTGACAGACTGTTTTTATTCCAGTCCACAGAGTGACAATCTATGTCCATGTGGGGAACTTTAGTTATTGAGTACATTAGTTCAGCCTAGACGGACCACAGAGAACTCACAGAAGATGCTGCTGCAGCGCCATCAGCTGCAGTGTTTTGTGGTTGGTAGGTGAGTGAAAAGGATACAGTTGGAATAATGTCAGCTAATACGTCCTATTATATGATATATGATATGATCGCGGGGTGAAACATGAGCAGGCGTGACGTCACTGAGCAACGGTGACGGTGACAAAATGAGCTATGAACAGGCGGCAGGACTTGGGTTTGCCACGCGATCTTGGTTGCCAAAGTCACTTTCGGTGTGAATGCACCTTAAATATTATTTTGTTATGTGGTTTGTTCCTGATTTTTAAAGTTTAAATGTTTACAGGGGACTTTTTCAAAGGAGCTCCAGGTTTTGAGGTAAATGTTTCAAGAGGTGAATATAACAAAGGCAGTTTGATTATTTTGATTATTTGTTGACTTATTTATAATACTGATTTATTTTCAAGGCAACGTTTTATTTATTTTATATTTATTTTGAGTTAAAGAGAAGAAAATGCCAGATAATTAAATGTTCGAATTACGGAGATAAAATAAAATGATTTTCATTTAATAATTAATGTTGCTACGTTCTACTTTTAAAGAACCATCAACATGTATGAGTGAGGGGGGACTCATGGTATGACAAAAAGGCTCAGGGGGTTCACAAGACAGGAAAGGTTGGGAACCACTGTCCTACAGGACACACTTTGTGTTATTAACAACAGAATAAAATAATCACACACAGAAGATCTACAACAG
>JBAMNC010001620.1:0-240713 GCA_037902135.1 Cetoscarus ocellatus | reverse complement strand
CGATCTGCATTCCTCTCAAAATATGAGCCTCCTACTGTTTCAGTGGGCAGACACCATTCATTTATTGATAATGATTTTATTGTGAATCATCTGCAGGAAGGTGTTGTGGGAAAACTTATTAACCTGCAAAATTCAGGTTAGCACTTGAAATAAAGCGAGTGTGCCAAACTAACAAAAAACAAGATGATATGCCCATCCCCCCAGGATTGGTTTCAAGGGTTTGTCAACATTGTGAGACAGTTTTCCACAGTTTGATAAGAACTCGCCCAACAATGTTGGAAATGCTTTGTGGAGGTTTGAGCTCTAGAGCTCATCTAGTTGCTGAATCAGATGTTGTTTGTCTTGTTTCCTGTTTCTAAAACAAACAGACTTTCACAATAAGAGGAACACATTAGTCCTCCTACAGGACACACTTGGTCTGATTAACAACAGAAGATGAGTGGAGATATATCAGGAGGGGCTCAAAGAAGGTTGAAATGTCAGCATATCAGATATCAGCAAACATCCACCATCATGCATCCCTACATATGATCAGTCAAACATCTGGACATGAAGATGCTTCAGTTCATAATCACACACAGAAGATCTACAATAGAAACAGAGAAAACATGAACTTACCTCAGAATCTCCAGTCTACAGTTTGGACTCTGCAGAAAATCACACAGCAGCTTCACTCCTGAATCATGAAGATTGTTGTAGCTCAGGTCCAGCTCTCTCAGATGGGAGGGGTTGGACTTCAGAGCTGAGGCTAAAGAAGAACAGCTGATCTCTGACAAACTGCAGCGCTCCAGTCTGAATAAAGAAGAGAGAATGAAGAGAAAAACTATTTAGGATCCAATCAGATGTGTCCACATCACCAGGGAAAGATTTAGGGGGTCCAGGACCCCAAAAAGGTTGAGAACCACTGCTGTAGGTGACAGAGATGAAGAGATGTCAGATGGAAAATGTGACTTTATCTTGTTGAGAACATGGTGGGAGGAACCAGGAGGGGTGGGGGGGGTCACTGAGGTGACTGTGTTTAGAGGGGTCAAGGGGTCATGTCCCCATGGTGGTCGAACTGTCCATCCATGTAAAGTCTGTCCACAGAGATGACGGCCTTCTCTCCCTCAAGCATCATCTGTTTCCTGATGGGGTGGAGTTGTTTGTGGTGGTCCCTGATTTCTTTGGATCCTGATCATTGAGTCCATCGTCTGTTCCTGTGAGCTGTCCACCCTGCTGTTGAACCTGGAGCTTCTGCTTCAGATGTTCACATTTGGAGACTATTGGACGTGGTGGGTTGTTGGTGTTTCTCTGGCCCATTGTTAGTTGAAATGAGTTAATTTCCTGGGTCAGTGTTTCAATCTGCTCCTGACTGTTTTCCAGGCTCTCTACCAGAATTTCCTGTGTCTGTGTGTGTGTGTGTGGGTGTGTGGGTGTGTGTGTGTGTGTGTGTGTGTGTGTGTGTGTGGTGGTGGTGGTGGGGGGGGGGTTGGGGGGGGGGTTGGGGGGGGCATCATTGATGGCACACAGTCTAGTGAGAAGTCAAGGCCACATCAGTTTGACAGTTGCCATTATGTTTTTGTTACTGTTTGTCTGTCCGTCAGAGAGATAACTCAATCATTTCTCAACAGATTTGGATGAATTTGAATGCAGAGCCAGGATTGTTTTCAAGGGTTTGTTAACATTGTGAGGCAGTTTTCCACAGTTTGATAAGAACTCGCCCAACGATGTTGGAAATGCTTTGGGGAGGTTTGAGCTCTAAAGCTCATCTAGTTGCTGAATCAGATGTTGTTTGTCTTGTTTCCTGTTTCTAAAACAAATAGACTGTCACAATAAGAGGAACACATCAGTCCTCCTACAGGACACACTTGGTCTGATTAACAACAGAAGATGAGTGGAGATATATCAGGAGGAGCTCAAAGAAGGTTGAAATGTCAGCATATCAGATATCAGCAAAAATCCACCATCATGCACCCCTACATATGATCAGTCAAACATCTGGACATGAAGATGCTTCAGTTCATAATCACACACAGAAGATCTACAATAGAAACAGAGAAACATGAACTTACTTCAGAATCTCCAGTCTACAGTTTGGACTCTGCAGAAAATCACACAGCAGCTTCACTCCTGAACCATGAAGATTGTTGTAGCTCAGGTCCAGCTCTGTCAGATGGGAGGGGTTGGACTTCAGAGCTGAGGCTAAAGAAGAACAGCTGATCTCTGACAAACTGCAGCGCTCCAGTCTGAATAAAGAAGAGAGAATGAAGAGAAAAACTAATTAGGATCCAATCAGATGTGTCCACATCACACAGTCTGCTCAGCAGAGCCAATCAGCTGCTGCTCTGACTCCTGTCATAACATTACACATAAGTAGGGATGTCCAATATCTTCATCATCATGTTGGTGTTGGCAGATATGAGCTCAAGAGTTCATCATCAGGATCACAGATCTGAACATTTCTGCCTAAATGTTGGGCCCATATATCAGCCGGACATCTCAGCAGGATGTGAAGGAGCTGAATCATGAAGATGATGAAGTCTGAATCAGAACCATCAGACCTTCATCACATCAAGACTTTGACTTCTTCATCCTCATCCTTTAAACTCTCCAGTGAGCTCTAAAGACTGAAGTTTGAGCTCTAAACTACAGATAGCTTCATGTGTCCCACTTGAGAAGAATGTGTTTGGATGTTAATTGAAGCTCTTTGTCAGGATGTTCTCAGAGGACCACCCTGCTGTTTCATCACAATGATTTCACTCTGTTCACTTCACACTCATGTCTGTGCGTGGTCCTCACTGCTCTGATGATCATCAACTATAAAGCCCTCATATAAACCACGTCTGTCTCTGTCAGCTTTGTCCTGTTTTATTGACACTTCTTCCAAAATCAGCTGCCCATCAGCCTCTGCTGAAACTTGACGTATTAGTCTTCCTAAACAGACTAAATGTCATGAACAAAGCAGGCACAAAACACTCAATGGCAGAAGACTTGTGTCTGTAAAACAAAACAGGGTTTACTGAACAGTCCTGGTCGATAAACAATAAGGCAGGCAAGATCAGGCAAAGGGTTTTAAAAATAAAAGGTGGTCAAGATCAAGACTGTGAGCATGAATAAACACCAGGAAAGTGACCCTGAGGTACAAACAACCAGGCAACAAGACAGGGGAAGACAGGAGGGTTAAATACATGAGGTGATTGAGGGTTATGAGACACAGCTGGGGAAGCACAATCAGGGATCAGGTGTGACAACCCCAGACAGGAAGTAAAACCTACAGAGACAAGGAAAGACAGGTGAATTTCCAAACTAAAACAGGAAGCATGAAGACAAGACAAAAAAACATGAACAAAACGGGGAACATAACAAAGCCAGAGCAGGATCATGACACCAAATCAGGAATCAAATCTGTTTGTGCTCAACACAAAGTCTGACTTTAGCTCAAAAACATTTGTGTCTAAACTCAAACTGATGACTGTCATGTCTTTGCAGAGGTGCTGTTTCTGACTCTGATTACATCTGTTTCAGTGTCATTTATTTATTTAAGTTTGTATAAAACAAGCTTAACATGATCTGCATCCTTTTCAAAATATGAGCCTCCTACTGTTTCAGTGGGCAGACACCATTCATTTCTTCATAATGATTTTATTGTGAATCATTTGCAGGAAGGTGTTGTGGGAAAAATCATTAACACAGAAGGTTCAGGTTAGAACTTGAAATTTCGCAAGTGTTACAGACAGAGAACAAGATGAATAGCACAGAAACACAAAAAAGAAGAAGAAGTAGAAGAAGATGAAGTACAGGGTAGTTCTCAAAGTATCAAGGGGTCCAAGACCCAAAAATATTGACAAACTATTGGATCTTAGGTGTTTTGGTGACAGAGTTGAAGAGACATTAGATGGAAAATGTGACTTTATCTTGCTGAGGACATTGGGGGGGGGGGGGGGGGGGGGGGGGGGGTCATTGAGGTTACTGTGTTAAGAGGAGCCAAGGGCTCAGGTCCTCATTGTGGTCTGTGTGTCTGTCCATGACAGATAACTCAGTCATTTTTTTCAACAGATTTGGATGAATCTGAATGCAGAGCCAGGATTGTTTTCAAGGGTTTGTGAACATTGTGAGGCAGTTTTCCACAGTTTGATAAGAACTCACCCAGCAATGGTTGAAATGCTTTGGGGAGGTTTGAGCTCTAGAGCTCATCTAGTTGATGAATCAGATGTTGTTTGTCTTGTTTCCTGTTTCTAATGTAGCAGGATGAGATTGCTGTCACCCTCATACGCACTTGACTCCCAGGGTGTGGGTCAGCCAATGACCACCTGGGGGCGCCCTATAAAAGGAGGTAGGGGAACCTCTGGTGGCCCTCTTGCTTGGCGATTCTCGGCTCCATTCACTTCCGGTTTCACCCGGCACCCATCACTGCTCACACACAGGTATGTTAGCTGATGGCTGCCACCGATCAGCTCCCTCTGGCATTCTACTGGCGCTGCAATTTGTTAAAACATATTTATGGCTTTTAGATGCCCTGCGTGTTGTTCCCCTGGGATGCCTCCTGTAGCTGCAGTCGGCATGTAATGTTACCTCTCCATCATGGTGTATGGACAGTGGTCTGACTGGTAGGTGACCCTCCTCGGGCTAACCTGTTAGCTCTTACCGTTAATGGATTATATAATCAAGGTGACAGGCTTTTCTCTCTCTGTTTGTTAGTGCCTGTGGTCGACGGCAGTGGAAGACCTGGGACGCGGCTGCTTTGCTTTCCTTTGCTTTGTTTTGTTTCGCTGTGCTTTGCTGTGCTTGGCTTCGCTTGGGGTTACATGGCTGGGCTTCACTTTATACACTGGTCGGTCTTCACAATTTTTTGTCTGCTCCTACACTGTGTGTTGTGGGATTGGGGCTCCTTCGTGCATGCATCCCCGGCTTGGCCTGGAAAAAAGCCGTAGACTGTTTAACTCCCAGCATGCATATGACCTGATGCCTCAGCTCCTATCAGACCAACGGCTCTTAACTTTTACTGACTCTGGGGTTTGGGGAATTATTAATTATTTGAATTATCGCTTCTACTTTTGTTGTGTTTATTAATTGTTGTTTGTGATTACTTTCTTTCTTTTAGGCTTTATTAGTGATCGATTTAGTTTCCTTTGTGATTTATTTCATTTTCTTTGCGATCAGTTTCGTTGGGGTTTATTAGTGACTAATTTAATCTTCTTTGTGATAAATTTCTTTTGGAGTTTATGTGTGATTCCTTTCCTCTTTTTGAGTTAATTATTTGACTTATCTATTTACTTAAGGGTTTTAGGGGTTTAGGTTTTGGTATTTGAGTATATTTGTTCATTTATTTAGATTGAAATATTTTGAATTGATTTATTGTTTTTGTTCCTTCTTTTGGGGTTGTCTGCGGTTTGGGGTATATTTAGATTTCGGTTATTTTGCTTTATTTATTGGTTAGGGGGATTGGTTATTCCCTTTAATCAATATTATTTTGACTAGTTTAGAGTATAGTGGGTTATCCTTTTTTTTTTTTGAACAATTTGAGTTTAAATTGTTATGTTCAGTTGCCCACCCCCACCCCCAATTTGTTTTTGTCTTGTCCTTTCAGAGCTGGGAGCCACGGGTGAAGAAGTTGGTGTTTAGGGTGGTGGTGGAGGAACACATCAGTCCTCCTACAGGACACACTTGGTCTGATTTACAACAGAAGATGAGTGGAGATATATCAGGAGGAGCTCAAAGAAGGTTAAAATGTCAGCATATCAGATATCAGCAAAAATCCACCATCATGCATCCCTACATATGATCAGTCAAACATCTGGACATGAAGATGCTTCAGTTCATAATCACACACAGAAGATCTACAATAGAAACAGAGAAAACATGAACTTACCTCAGAATCTCCAGTCTACAGTTTGGACTCTGCAGAAAATCACACAGCAGCTTCACTCCTGAATCATGAAGATTGTTGATGCTCAGGTCCAGCTCTCTCAGATGGGAGGGGTTGGACTTCAGAGCTGAGGCTAAAGAAGAACAGCTGATCTCTGACAAACTGCAGCTCCTCAGTCTGAATAAAGAAGAGAGAATGAAGAGAAAAACTAATTAGGATCCAATCAGATGTGTCCACATCACACAGTCTGCTCAGCAGAGCCAATCAGCTGCTGCTCTGACTCCTGTCATAACATTACACATATAGATGTGTGCAAAATTGTTGGTACCCCTCCGTTAAATAAAGAAAAACCCACATGGTCCCTGAAACAACTTGAAACTGACAAAAGTAATAACAAATAAAATTTACTGAAAATTAACTAATGAAAATCAGACATTGCTTTTGAATTGTGGTTCAACAGAATCATCAAAAAATAATAATAATAATAATGAAACTGGCCTGGACAAAAATGATGGTACCCTTAACTT
The DNA here is from genome assembly GCA_037902135.1 of Cetoscarus ocellatus. Taxonomy (NCBI): domain Eukaryota; kingdom Metazoa; phylum Chordata; class Actinopteri; order Labriformes; family Labridae; genus Cetoscarus; species Cetoscarus ocellatus. The sequence continues at coordinate 234,341 of JBAMNC010001620.1, read as the reverse complement.
CATATTTTGTTGCACAACCTTTTGAGGCATTCACTGCGATCAGGTGATTTCTGTAACTCTCACTGAGACTTCTGCACCTGTCCACAGGTATTTTGGCCCACTTCTCATGAGCAAACTGCTCCAGCTGTCTCAGGTTTGAAGGGTGTCTTCTCCAGACTGCATGTTTCAGCTCCTTCCACAAATGTTCAATAGGATTTAGATCAGGGCTCATAGAAGGCCACTTCAGAATAGTCCAGTGTTTTGTTCTGAGCCATTCTTGGGTGTTTTTAGCTGTGCGTTTTGGGTCATTATCCTGTTGGAGGACCCATGACCTGTGACTGAGACCAAGCTTTCTGACACTGGGCAGCACATTTGGCTCCAGAATGCCTTGATAGTCTTGAGATTTCATTGTACCCTGCACAGATTCAAGACACCCTGTGCCAGATGCAGCAAAGCAGCCCCAGAACATAACTGAGCCTCCTCCATGTTTCACAGTAGGTACAGTGCTCTTTTCTTTGTATGCTTCATTTTTGTTTCTGTGAACATAGAGCTGATGTGACTTAACAAAAAGCTCCAGTTTTGTCTCATCTGTCCAGAGGACATTCTCCCAGAAGCTTTGTGGCTTGTCAATATGCATTTTGGAAAATTCCAGTCTCACTTTTTTATGACTTGCTTTAAGCAGTGGTGTCCTCCTCGGTCGTCCTCCATTAAGTCCACTTTGGCTCAAACAGTGACGGATGGTGGGATCTGATACTGATGTACCTTGACCTTGGAGTTCACCTCTAATCTCTTTGGAAGTTGATCTGGGCTCTTTGGTTACCATATAATTATCCGTCTCTTCAATTTGTCATCAATTGTCCTCTTGCGGACATGTCCAGGGAGGTTGTCTACAGTCCTGTGGACCTTAAACTTCTGAATAATATGTGCAGCTGTAGTCACAGGAACATCAAGCTGCTTGGAGATGGTCTTATAGCCTTTACCTTTAACATGCTTGTCTATTATTTTCTTTCTAGTCTCCTGAGACAACTCTCTCCTTAGCTTTCTGTGGTCCATGTTCAGTGTGGTACACACCACCATACCAAACAGCACAGTGACTACTTTTCAGCCTTTAAATAGGCAGATGATTACAAGCTTGAAGACACCTGTGATGATAATTACAGGACACACCTTAGTTTAACATGTCCCTATGGTCAAATCATTTTCAATCTTTTCTAGGGGTACCATCATTTTTGATCAGGAGAGTTGCATTATTTTGTTCTTTTTCAATAATTCTGTTGAACCACAATTCAAAATCAATGTCTAATTTTCATTAGTTAATTTTCGGTACATTTTTATTATTACTTTTGTCAGTTTCAAGTTTTTTCAGAGACCATTGTGGTTTTTTATTTCTTTAACAGAGGGGTACCAACAACTTTGTCAACGTGTGTAAGTTGGTATGTCCAATATCTTATAAGTTTGAGCTCTAAACTACAGATAGTTTCATGTGTCCCACTTGAGAAGAATGTGTTTGGATGTTATTTGAAGCTCTTTGTCAGGATGTTCTCAGAGGACCACCCTGCTGTTTCATCACAATGATTTCACTCTGTTCACTTCACACTCATGTCTGTGCGTGGTCCTCACTGCTCTGATGATCATCAACTATAAAGCCCTCATATAAACCACGTCTGTCTCTGTCAGCTTTGTCCTGTTTTATTGACACTTCTTCCAAAATCAGCTGCCCATCAGCCTCTGCTAAAACTTGAAGTATTAGTCTTCCTAAACAGACTAAATCAGGAATCAAATCTGTTTGTGCTCAACACAAAGTCTGACTTTAGCTCTAAAAACATTTGTGTCTAAACTCAAACTGATGACTGTCATGTCTTTGCAGAGGTGCTGTTTCTGACTCTGATTACATCTGTTTCAGTGTCATTTATTTATTGAAGTTTGTATAAAACAAACTTAACACGATCTGCATCCCTTTCAAAATATGAGCCTCCTACTGTTTCAGTGGGCAGACACCATTCATTTCTTAATAATGATTTTATTGTGAATCATCTGCAGGAAGGTGTTGTGGGAAAACTCATGAACCTTCAAGGTTCAGGTTAGAACTTGAGATAAAGCGAGTGTTACAGACAGAGAACAAGATGATAAGCACAGGTACAAGAAGAAGAAGAACAAGAAGAAGATCACCCCCCAACCCATCCCCATCCCCCCAGGATTGGTTTCAAGGGTTTGCTAACATTGTGAGGCAGTAAGTAAAATTAAGTGGACATGAGGCTCCGAATGAGATGGAGGTATACACAGTATTAACAATTAACAATATTTACACTAAAAATGTAAATGTACTCATGACAGCACCATTTGTCCAAAGATTTACTTATCAACAATATCACAGGAGTAAAAACAGTGAGAGTTTATTCTCCAGGACCTGAGGGAGCAGTGATTTTAGAGGGAGGAGTTATGAAGTCTGATGGCCACAGGCGGGAAGGACTTCCTGTGGCGCTCTGTGGTGCATCGTGGGGGGATGAGTCTCGCACTGAATGTGCTCCTGTGATTGTCCAGCACGCTGTGGAGGGGGTGGGAGGTGTTGTCCATGATGTCCTGCAGCCTGGACAGCATCCTCCTCTCTGACACCTCTGTCAGAGAGTCCAGCTGCACCCCCACAACATCACTGGCCTTACGGATCAGTTTGTTGAGCTTGTTGGTGTCCGCTACCCTGAGCCTGCTGCCCCAGCACACAACAGCGTACAGGATAGCACTGGCCACCACAGACTCGTAGAACATCCTCAGCATCGTCCTGCAGATGTTAAAGGACCTCAGTCTCCTCAGGAAGTAGGTGGCTCAGGCCCTTCTTGTAGACGGCCTCGGTGTTCCTGGTCCAGTCCAGTTTGTAATCCAAAAATACTCCCAAGTATTTGTACTCCTCCACGATGTCCACCTGGACCCCCTGGATGGAAACAGGGGCCACTGGAGCCTTTGTCCTCCTCAGATCCACGACCAGCTCCTTGGTCTTTGTCACGTTGAGCTGTAGGTGGTTCTGCTCACACCATGTGACAAAGTCCCCACCACAGCCCTGTACTCCTCCTCATCACCCTTGCTAATACACCCCACAACAGCCGAGTCATCAGAACATTTCTGAAGGTGGCAGGAGTCGGTGTTGTGGCTGAAATCCGTGGTGTACAGGGTGAAGAGGAAGGGGGACAGGACTGTCCCCTGGGGAGCCCCTGTATTGCTGACCACCCTGTCTGACACACAGTGCTGCAGACAAACATACTGCGGTCTGCCAGTCAGGTAGTCATCAATCTAGGACACCAGAGGAGCCTCCATCCCCATCGCTGTCAGCTTCTCCCCCAGTATGGACGGCCTGATGGTGTCAAAGGCACTGGAGAAGTCAAAAAAGGTTTGGGGAGGTTTGAGCTCTAGAGCTCATCTAGTTGTTTAATTAGATGTTGTTTGTCTTGATTTCTGTTTCTAAAACAAATAGACTTTCACAATAAGAGGAACACATCAGTCCTCCTACAGGACACACTCGGTCTGATGTTTGAATGATCATCATGCATCCCTACATATGATCAGTCAAACATCTGGACATGAAGATGCTTCAGTTCATAATCACACACAGAAGATCTACAATAGAAACAGAGAAACATGAACTTACCTCAGAATCTCCAGTCTACAGTTTGGACTCTGCAGAAAATCACACAGCAGCTTCACTCCTGAATCATGAAGATTGCTGCTGCTCAGCTCCAGCTCTCTCAGATGGGAGGGGTTGGACTTCAGAGCTGAGGCTACAGAAGAACAGCTGATCTTTGACAACCTGCAGTAACTCAGTCTGAATAAAGAAGAGAGAATGAAGAGAAAAACTATTTAGGATCCAATCAGATGTGTCCACATCACACAGTCTGCTCAGCAGAGCCAATCAGCTGCTGCTCTGACTCCTGGTCAGTCCGTCTGTGATCACAGTGTCTGTAGGTGTGCTGGAGAAAATCTGAACCCAATTCATAAATGATTCCCCAAAGACAAAGTTTGACATCCTGGACAGAAGAAATGAGCAGGTGACTCTATCCCAGCTTCTTCTGTGTCTAATGTGACTCTGGTGGATTTGGTCTGATGGTGTGAAGAAGAGTCCATCATATTGAAAAGTCTGCCTGTGTTATTGGAGGAACGTCGACCTTTGAGGAAGCCGCTCTGATCAGGATGATGATGGAGGAGAAGACTTTTTCACTTCTGTGTGCAAGTGTTTTGGGAGGATTTTTACATCTACATTGAGGAGAGAGATGGGACGTTCACTGGCTGCTACAGATGGATCTTCAGGTTTATGGAGGAGTGGAACTGCAGCAGGGTTCATGTTTGGCAGAAGTCTACATCTATGTTTGATTTGTAAGAGTGGAGCTCAAATGTTCCAGAAATGTTTGTAGATCCCAGCAGGGAGCCATCAGGTCCTGTGATTTGTTATTGGGCATGAGACTGAGAGCCATGGAAAGTTCTTTGTTGTTATTGGAGCATCAGGAGCAGAAACTTGGTCTTCAGTGAGTCTTGGTAGGTCAATACTATTGAGGAGTGTGCTGATATCGTGTTGGTCTAGTTCTTTATCTGATAAGTAAAGGTTGGCATAAAAACCTTAAAGATGTTGTGTCTTCCCTCGGTGAGTGTGCTGGCTTCCCTGCTGAGTCCTCTATGATGGAGATGGTTGTTTTTTCTTTCTTTCATTAGATTTGATAAATATTTAACAGATTTATTGCAATGCTGAAAATCTTCTTGTCAGAGTCCATGCATCAGAAATTGTGTTTTCTGATTTATTATTTCATTTATTTTGAATTTGTATTTTCTTCATTCATTCTGTATGTTCATTTGGGTTTGTTGCAATGACGTCTTCAAGGTTTGATTTTTTGTTTCGGATCAGTTTCCTGTAGCTGTCCTCTCTTTTGTTTGTGGTGGAAAATTGTCGTACAATGTCTTGTTGGTATCACTATTAATTACTGAGTTTAACTTTACTCAAACTTTTAATATTTTTCTCTTTCTTTACGTACTTTCAATAATGGAATGTTGAATGTTGGTATGTTGGTCATTTTAGTAACTCAAGTATCTTTCTTTTTTTAGCATTAGCTGGGAGTAATAGTTATACAGTATCATACAAATACAGCATATGTTACAGTGTTAACCAGGCACATATTTTGCCTTATGCTGGATTTGTATTAGTCAAGGACAGGTTACCTTATATACTGGGCATGTACTACACCTAAGCTTTTTATGCAAAATTTTATATCATCCATAATAATATTCCTATATTTACATTTTATAATGTGTATATATTCTCTTGGATATTTAGTCACATATACACATCAAACGGCAGCATTTAGTGTTATTGAGAGGTCCTTTCTGAATGTAGAAATGGATACAGAATTTATTAATTATTCATGGTCTCATTAGAAATGACCAAAGAATGCATGTTTCAGGATTGTTTAAATAATATATCATAATCTCAGAATGTAGTTAGAAGTATCACACAAAAAATTATGCCTGTAAAGGTTTTTGGTCATATTAAGGTAATCCTTTATATATGGGAGTAAATATAAGGATCTCACCAACATAATTAAAAGTTTATTTTCATCATAGAGCCTGAATACATATCTAATGGAGTCCATGGTTCAAAGTTGCTAATTGGACAAGTATTCAAAGAAAGAACATCATGTACAGAACATTCTGTTCCAAAGCCAGGAGCTGGATAAGCACGACCATATTTGGAACTAAGTGGGAAGCCATCTTGGATCAATTCAGCCATTTTGAGTAAACCATAAAATTAAGGAAGAAATTTGCCTGATTGTGCCTTATAGGAAAAGACTCCATGGGACTGTATAAAGGCCTATGCGAGGGGAAATTACACAATTATAATTAAGAATTAAGGAAAGTGAATGTTAAAAAGAGATGGGGAGGGAACCTTGGGGATAACGGGAGGAGTCTCACCCATCACTATAAAACATATAGACAACAGCTTGAGCTTCAGTTGTTTGGAGTGTCACAACACAAAGCAACCCCCGTTTGTTGATGTTCACCTTGTGACCACAATAAATGAGCTTCTGGAAAGTGGACTTTGCCTGCGTTCGTGTTTCCTTGAAGAGGGAGAGCACAAATTTTTACATCTGTTTTTCATCTTAGCTGCCATTCCTGTGCAGAAGTTACGAGCCAGCTCATTCAGTATTTACGGAGAAAATGAGACACTACGGGCTCTAATTTAGTAGACCAGACGCAGGCGGGGCGCACCTGCCCTGCGTCGCGCCTTCGCCGCACCTGCGCCGTGTGTCCAGGACATTTTGCAAGTTTCGTGCACGGCGCAGTCTGGCGCAGGGAGACACACCCACGTCTCCGTCTCTCCCAGCGGCGCAAGTAGCAGAGAGGGAGGAGAGAAGGCGTGAGTGGGTTTAACACAGTTGAGTGCAATCTTCACCAATCAAATGAATGCCTCTCCTCGCCTTTAAATGAGCCGCAGGCGAGGCGCAGTGACAATTTCACCTCGGTGGAGAAGAAGGTCAGAGCTGCTGTCACTTTTGCAGCAACTGGGAGAGCGCAGGGGCCACCGGGACGCGCATCGGAGGACATGATGCGCGTCACCGTGTGGACCACCTCGTGGGACAGGTGTAATCTGATCCTTTGTCATAAATAGGAGTACAAAATTAATTGATAATTACATTTAAACACAGCAGCAGGCTGATCCATTCATCATGCTTGTGATCCACCTGCATTCCTGGTCTGTCATCGCCAAATAGCAGAACCTTTGGTGAAAATATATCTCCTCCTCATCCTCCTTGTAATAATGTAGGCTACTCCATCTTTTTAGATCACGTTACGAATAAAGATTAAAACAGAGAAATATGGGCAATCACAGGTAAATCCTTAAGACACAGAGTGACTAACATTTATTCAGCGAGCGTCTCTCTCTTTTTTCTTTTCTTTTGACTTTCATGAGATGAGAGAAGCCGGATACTCCGTATCGGATGATGTGGTTGTTTGTGGTTGGCTGAGAGATATGAACTCGTTAGTTATGACAAACGTCTCTGATCTGACATCAGATGTGATGGGACAATTAATATAGATACAAATGTATGTGCTGGTTCAGACGGTTACATCAAATAGTGGTTGCTGTGATTGTCTATTGCACTGAAATGTGCCTGACACTCTGGATACCTGCCTGTGAGGTTTTGGCAACGTGTGCGCACTGTGCGGCTGTCAGTCAAATTACCACTGCCCGGGGTGCACCTCGTCTGCACCTAGAATAGACCGGGTTGGAGCTGGTGGGCTTTCAGCGCACCTTCTGCGCGTTCTTTTGGCACGAAATTGTCACTGCGCCAAGCTGAATCTTTCGACACCTCCCCCTGGTGCTCCGTCACACCCATCTAGGAGCAGCCGGTCTACCAAATTACCAAATTGGCTGCACACGGCGGTGCGCCGGACGAAATTACCACTGCGCGGGGTGCGCCAGGCTGCGCCACCCTGAGTTGCGCCAGGAAATTAGAGCCCTACATGTTGAGAATGGAGCATGAGCAATTGGCCATTTAGGTGACTGTGTTTAGAGGAGCCAAGGGGTTATGACCTTGTCACAGTAAAACTGTATTGTGAGAATCTGTTGGATATTAATTAACAAATATTGAGGAAATTAATGTCAATTAATATCCAACAAATTATTGCAACATATGCTATGGTGCCCTGCGTGAGGCATTTCAAATAGAAACTTCTGAAATAAGTTCAGACAAATGTTTCTGTGTGACTGCATAATAAGTATCAAACAGAAACTTCTGAACTTGTAACAGACAAAACTTGTTTGTGTTGCCTTGAAGACACAAGACCTTTCAGATGGGCAGAGCCAAAAGGCGCTTCCTGTGGCCAGCTGATAGCCTTTTCTTTATACTGCCCCTTGTGGAGGAGTGTGGTAGTAAACTCAGATCCACACTGCCTCTGGTGGCAGTTAGCTCCTGTTCCTTATAATGCCCTCTTGTGGTGGTTGTGTTACAAGTCCTGCTCAAAACACTGCCCTGCGTGGTTGGTTTTTGTACTACACTGACATTACTCTAGTCTTTTTGGTGACAGATCTATTAGGGTTGATTTGGTTGAAAAAGTTTAACCTGCAAAGCTTGATTACTTACATTGATACACTAAAGAGTTAAATCCTCTAACTGATCAACTGGTTTCATGTAACCACTGTAACTTCACTTAAGAACTATCTTTCTCTTTGCTAACTTCCTTACCCTCGATGGTATAGTGAAGAATTCATTTCTACATTGAGTATGTATTGCAGCATTGTTCTTTCTTTGCTTGTGCCATTGACATGCAAAGTCGCATGCCTCCTCTAACTTTAATGAAGTGATTGAATAACACGTATAAAATGTATGCCATCAGATCATCTAAATGCAGAGGCAGTAATTTTGTTTCTCATACTTTATACATATTGACAAATTAACCAATCTAATTAATAAAAATACAGTCTTCAATATCATCTAAACCATGTTTCAGCATTTAACTGATTTTAGTTTATTTGATTCTCTTACCTAGCCTTGCTGAGCAGACAGACCTGCCTGATTGTGAAATCCTGCAGGTCTGTCTTGCCAGCCTCCGTTGTCCAACGAATTTACTCGGCCGAATTCTTAACGGCCCAATCAGGGAAGAGAGGCGGGAGCAGTGGATGTGACGTGCTAGTGTTGAGCACTGGGTGGACCTGACAACAACAGGAAGTGACTGCGTGTTTAGCCTTTGCAGCTAACGGTTAGCTGATAGGGCTAATGGCCGTTAACTGTTGTTAGCCATTGTTAGCCGTGCTCATTGTGGCTCAGCGGCACTGTCACTGTCTCTTGCCACGGGAATCGTAAGTTCAATCCTAGGGAAATGAAAGGAAGTAGCCGTAGCGCTAACAGCTGTTAACTGTTGTTAGCTGTTAGCCGCTACGTGTAGCCACTACGTATGCTACATTATAGGTAGAAGCGTTGCTCGATGTTGATTGGTCTGTGATGAGTGTGACGAGCCGAACGATCGTCCAATCACAAGCTGCTGTTGTTTTTGAAGGTTCTGCCCCTGAAAACATTTTCTAATGGCTCCTTACCAGATGGATTAGTGAAATATTTCCAATATGAACTGTCCATCTGGCATGTCAGGTTATCTCTTACCCTCCTATTTAAAGTTTGGGTTTAAGATATAAAAGCAATTGCAATTTTTTTTTTACTTTTCAGTCTCCTTCAATTCTACTCCCTCTCAGTTTTCTAATTAAACCATTTTTCTGATTTTAATTCACTTCATAAAAACGATGTCCATTTATTTTTTTAATAACCACTGTAGGACTGAAATGATTCCTCGGATAATCCGGGTAGTTCGATTACTAAAAATCCTCAAGGCAAATTATGTGCCTCAGGGATTCGTTAAAATCAGGACCACTATACAGCGCATGGTGTTTGGCATGGACGGTCATTTCTGTGGCACAACGTGCCTGCTGCCTCTGCTTCTGTGACGCTGTAACATATATGTGCGACACCGATTGTGCAGTCATGCAGGAAGAGAAAAGAGAGGGACAGAAAGAAGAGAGTCCACAGAAGAAACACAGACTGTATCCCAAGTGTGGGATCACTACAAGTTGAAACAAAAAGAAAACATAGTGCAGTGTCTATTGTAAAACTGAGTTAGCTTAGCATAATAGCACGTCAACAGTAAACATCCGGTCTGTGCATCAAGTCCACAGACCGGACATAACAAGGTAACACTCACAAGACATTAGCAGTAGCAGTTAATGTGATCAATAACTGAGATTAGGTCTAGTAAAAAAATGTACTTTGATTATGGCTCTGTCTAAAGGCTGGTTCAGAATGTAAGTCAATGCGACTACTACTTGAATAGGTATTATGTGTATTATGTGCACATATTTTCCACATCCAATAACTCTCCTTTTAATTTGATTGCAGTGAGTAAAACAGAAATAGAACAGAAATACTGACACTGAGTAGAGGAAGCAGGTGTAGCGCATCCTTTCATATATTAAATAAATGTGCATTAGCTGGTTCAATTATCTTAGTATCTAATTATGATATTATGTCGGCCTAGTAATAAAATATGATAAACTAGAAAAGCACTCTGAGAGCGCAGACTTCCACCGAGCAGCTCATTTCCACCCATAAATTATGATTTCCACCCAACATTACAGTCCTATATTTATTTTATACGCACATTGTGGAATGAAAAGTATCAATCTGCAAGAAGTGTGATTACTGTTGATATAAATATCATCCAATTGAGTGACCTGGTAGGTCTTGTAACTTGTTGATTGAACCAATTTGCTGCTGCTTGTACAGATGCTGGTGTTGTGCATGCTGTGGTGCTTCCAGTGGGCAATGTTGTCAGCCAAACCAGACCAAAACCACAACACTTTGGTGCATGGCACGTTAGCTCTATGTGGAATTTGGGGCTAAGATTTTTACACTCACATACACAAAGACTTCTGGTATGACGGACTATTTCCATATTGACATTATCAGCAGCCTTGTTTCGCGTGAGTAAACGTCACGGCTTGAGGGACTGCATGCGAGTAGAGCTATTGTGTATGTTTCTATAACGTTAATGGGCTCAGAGTAATGTTACTAGTAGTTGTGAGTTGTAGAGGACTGGGATGTTTGTTACAATTTTAGGAGAGTCTGCTGTCTTAATTTATCTTAGAAATCAAGGCTCCAGGAACAGCGCCTGTATTTCTCTATTGGCAAATCTTCCTCCTCTCTGCTATGTCTGTGGGTAGACCTGTGCATGCACAGCTGTCACTGCTGATTGGCTGGTCGCTGTGCCCTGACTCTGTGTGTAACCAGAGCATGTAACCAATCGGATGGTGCTGTGGGTGGGACAAAACATGGCCCAGTGTTAATTTATGGGATTTCATTATAAATTTCAATATTTTTTTGTGATGTCAATCTGGGTCGGATCAGCACCAAACTGTAATGGTTTCTTCCTTGGACCAAACCACAGCTCTGGTAAAATTTTGATGTAAATCCATCCAGTAGTTTTGGCATAATGTTGCTAACAGAAAGACAAACAAACAGACGGATAGACAGACAGACAGATGGACAGACTCTGGTAAAAACATCATCTCCTTGGCAGAAGTAAATAGATCCTCAAGATGGAAATAAGCATAATTAAAGCAGTAAAGGGAAATATATAGCAAAAAGAGATAACCATTAATAAATAATAATAATAATAATAATAATAATAATAATAATAACAATAATAATAACCAAACTAGAAAACATACAAAAATGGAAAGATATGAACAAGAGAAAAAATGAAACTGCAAGAACAATGTAAACAAACAAATGTAAAAGTTCAAAAATATTCACACCATTGCACATGGGTAAATATCGATATCATCTGATTTGTTGTAACTGGTTTAGTGCTCACTTCTGCCTTCGGCCTTCTGTAGAACTGGCAAAAGTCCTGTGATGGTAAAAGCACCAAAAATACATTTGAAAAATTAAAAAAAAGGAAAAAAAAAAGTGTCTCATTCTAAAACTTATGACCTGGTTGCTCAAAATAATCTACAGACCTTGTGATCAGTTTCATGTAGGAACTACTTTTTACCAATAGAAAAATATGTATTTGGATTTTGGGATCCTGTTGATGCTCAAAATGTTTTAAAAAGGAAATAATTAATTGTTCATTTAAAAGACCTGGCTTATTTTCTGTTCCGTATGTTACTGATGCTTTTCAATAAAGTCAAAGTGATTCAATGTAAAAAAAATTGCAGTGTGTGCAGTGTATCCCATGATAACTTGATTAACCACCAAAATAAATAATAGAGCATTCGGTTAAAAAAAGAATCGATAGCTGCAGCCCTAAACCACTTTTCTAATATAACAAGCTGTAACATGGACACTAAAAGCTGTAGGTAAACACAAATGTTTTAGTTTATGTAAAATAGGTTGAGTTTCTGTTTTGTCTGTTGAAAAGTGTTGTACACGTTTATTTACAATTGTTTAGAAAGAGAAACCTTCTGAAAATCTATATTAATTTTTTTCCTTTCTTGTAATTACACACTGTTTTAAGCATTTACAACTTAATAATGACAAATACTGGATAGAATATTTTATTTTTACTTTTCCTGAAAAAAGGTGCAAAAACACAAAAGGCTTTTTTTTTTCTTAACAAAAAGGCAAAAAAGACCAGACAGCCATTTATATTCATAAAAGTAAAAGAGTTTAAGTCTGGAAACCTTTCCTCACTTATTTTAAATAAAAAGTTGCATTTGACACTAAGTATATTGTCTTTGGTCCCTGAAGCCCTGCTAAGCAATCCCAGTGTCTTACACTCCTACCCACTTATTATTATTATTATTGCTTTAATTATTCTGTTATTGTCATTATTATTATTATTATTATTATCATTATTATTATTATTATTATTATTATTATTATTATTATTATTATTATTATTATTATAGTTTTCTTTTATATGTGCTGCTGTATTTTATATTTATTTTTTGTGTCTATGTATGTGTATTTATGGTGGAGCTCAGCAACCTTGTTGACCTGGGATTTTTTTTTTTTTTTAAGAATTTTTTTGGGCAATTTGTGCCTTTATTGATAGGAGAGAGAGATAGTGGATAGGCTTGTGAAAAGGTGCAAGAGAATAGGGGAGGACACTCTGCAACAGGCCACAGGCTGGATTCAAACCCGGGCCAGCAGCAACATTTATATGGGACGTGCCTGGTTGCTTGTCACTCTGCCAAACCAGCACCCATTGACCTGGGATTTTTGTGATGTTTGTTGTGATACATTTTGGAAAATGTTTGATGAAAAGATTAAAAAAAAAACACCCAGGATGATGCTGTATCTTTAATCAGCCTGTCACTGATGCTGAGTGATGGACGTGTCCTTCTGCAGCTTCTGTTGCATCAGAGGTTCAGACAAAGACGTTACAGAGCAGTGAGTATTTGCAGAGATATTTGTGTTTCTTTGTCCATCATGCTTTTGAAAGTGACACCATGGGACTCAAACATTGACCTGTTATTGTGATAAAGGTTCAGGTGTGGAGTGCAGATCCTGGAGTTAAAGACCTGATGTTTTCTCACCTGAGAGCTTCCAGTCTGCAGTCTGGACTCTTCAGTCCAGCACACAGTCGGCTCACTCCTGAATCCTGCAGGTCGTTGTTACTCAGGTCCAGGACTCTCAGACCAGAGGACTGTGAGCTGAGGACTGAGGACAGAGCTTCACAGCTTCTCTCTGATAGTCTACATCCACTCAGCCTGAAAAAAGAATCAGAGGAACATAAAGAGCAGACAGATGATGATCATTCTAATAAAAATACAGAAATCTGATGTAACCTGTGCAGGTAGGTGCACCTACAGAGCTTTGCTGGAGGCTTTGACCACTGGCAGCAGCCTCAGAAGAGCCTCCTCTGAAGCAGAGTATTTCTTCAGGTCAAACTCGTCCAGGTCCTCCTCTGATGACAGTAAGATGAAGACCAGAGCAGACCACTGAGCAGGAGACAGTCTACCTGTGGAGAGACGTCCTGATCTCAGGGCCTGTTGGATCTCCTCCACCAGAGAACGATCATTCAGTTCATTCAGACAGTGGAACAGATTGATGCTCTTCTCTGCAGACACGTCCTCACTGATCTTTGACTTAATGTACTTAACTGTTCCCTGATTGGTCTGTGAGCTACTTCCTGTTTGTGTCATCAGACCTCGTAGAAGGTTTTGATTGGTCTGCAGAGAAAGACCCAGGAGGAAGCGCAGGAACAGGTCCAGGTGTCCGTTTGGACTCTGTAAGGCCTGGTCCACAGCTCTCTGGTACAGCTGTGTTATTGTAGACGTGTTGGAGGTTGATGGTTCTTCTGCCATCAGATTGACTCCAGAGTTGATGAAGGTCAGATGGACATGAAGAGCAGCCAGGAACTCCTGAACGCTCAGATGGATGAAGCAGAACACCTTGTCCAGGTACAGTCCCCTCTCCTCTTTAAAGATCTGTGTGAACACTCCAGAGTACACTGAGGCTGCTCTGATGTTGATGCCACACTCTGTCAGGTCTGGTTCATAGAAGATCAGGTTTCCTCTCTGCAGCTGCTCAAAAGCCAGTTTACCCAGAGACTGGATCATCTCCCTGCTCTCTGGACTCCAGTGAGGATCAGTCTCTGCTCCTCCATCATACTTGATGCTCTTCAGTTTGGACTGAACCACCAGGAAGTGGATGTACATCTCAGTCAGGGTCTTGGGCAGTTCTCCTTCCTCTCTGGTCTCCTGCACATGGTCCAGGACTGTGGCAGTGATCCAGCAGAAGACCGGGATGTGGCACATGATGTGAAGGCTTCTGGACTTCTTGATGTGGGAGATGATTCTTTTGGCCTGCTTCTTACCTCTGAACTGTTTCCTGAAGTACACCTCCTTCTGCTGGTCAGTGAACCCTCTGACCTCCGTCACCATGTCAACACATCCAGGAGGGATCTGATTGGCTGCTGCAGGGCGTGTGGTTATCCAGAGGTGAGCAGATGGGAGCAGGTTCCCCCTGATGAGGTTGGTCAGCAGAACATCCACTGAGGTGGACTCTGTAACATCAGTCAGGGTTCTTGTTCGGTGGAAGTCCAGAGGAGGCCGACACTCATCCAGACCATCAAAGATGAACAAGACCTGGAACTCCTCAAACCTGCAGAGTCCTGCTTCTTTGGTTTCTCTGAAGAAGTGATGAACAAGCTCCACCAAGCTGAACTTCTGCTCCTTCAGCAGATTCAGCTCTCTGAAGGTGAACGGAAACATGAACTGAATGTCCTGGTGGGCTTTGTCTTCAGCCCAGTCCAGGGTGAACTTCTGAGTGAGGACTGTTTTACCAATGCCAGCCACGCCCTTCGTCATCACTGTTCTGATTGGTCCATATTCTCCAGGTGGTCCTTTAAAGATGTCTTCTCCTCTGATGGTCTTCTCTGGTCTCCTGGATGTGGTCTCGATCTGTCGGACCTCATGTTCCTCATTGACCCCTCCAGCCTCTCCCTCTGTGATGTAGAGCTCTGTGAAGATCTGGTTCAGCAGGGTCTGGGTTCCTTTAGCGATCCCCTCAAACACGGTCTGGAACTTCTGCTTCAGGTTGGACTTGAGTTTGCGTCGGCACACTGAGGGGTCAGATCCTGAAGGAAGACCAACAAATGACATTAAAGTCTGGATCCTGAACAAAGTCCTGCTTTCACAGAGGGGCTGCTCACATCTTCTCATTTTACCAAAAGTATATTTTTATTCAAACATTGTGGTTATGAATATCATATTAGAGCAGATCTCATAAATCAGGGGTCGTGACCTTTGTGCCGTGAAGATCCATTTTTAAATGTTCCTGTTGCCCAGTGAACCACCTCACCATCCAGGTCCATCAAGTTTAATCAGGAACTACAACAACTTTTAAATCTCTCACAGACCTGGTCCATCATTATATCCAAAGAGACAACACGCTCAGAATCAGAATTCAATCATATTCATCTCCTACTATCAGACTTTATGATGATCAGAGGACTAAACAACAAGGCTGCATGTCTATGGAAACATCCACATCCACCATAACAGCCCAACTACACCCTCCTGTTATCAAGTGTTAGCAATGTTTGGAGCTTCAGAGCCCTGATCTTCAGGAAAACTGTCCTGCAGGTAAAGCAGCAGCTCCTGTCATGATGCTCTGCTGTGGTTTCACTGACTCTGTGAACTTTGACCCCTACTGTGTTGAACTTTTGGCCAGTGGGGCTGTACTTTTCCAGGACGCCAGCTCCGGTCGCTAAGGGCTCGTCCCTTAAGAAAAGGAAAATTCTTACTCGTTAACAAGTCAGCGTTTAGGTCCAGGGACACGAGGCCTTGGTGCTCTGGGCTGCAGACCCCCCCCATCATAGTTGACCTTCAGAATAAAGCTGTTACCGCTGCTTATACGCTCAGCCAGCTCGTCCTGATTCATCCTCCTCAGGAAGCCCACTGTGATCTTCACAAATGCCTCTCTGCAGCTCCTCTGCTCCTCATCCTCGCTCTGAGCCTCTAAGCATCCTGGGTAATCTGGACCTAACCCTCTCTTGATTCTCTTCAGCTGGTCCTTCACAAAGGTGATGATGTTCTCCTCCAGCAGCTGGAGAACAGAAGACAGTGGAGATTCAAAGAGAAAGAGAAGAACATCTGGATCATGGTGGAGCATCAGACTTGTAGATCATGGACTTCACTGTTAAAGTGTGATGTTCTCACCAGAAATATGGAGTCCAGCTCTGATTCAGACTGTTTGGAGTCACTGGAGGGTCCAGATGTTTCCATCTGATCTCTGTAGATTAGAACAAGAGATCAATGACTCAGCATTGATTATCATCAGGATGACTCAGCATTAATTTTCCTCAGGATGACTCAGCATTAATTCAATCAATCAATCAATCAATCAATCAAACTTTATTTATAAATTGCTTTTCATACAAAGAATGCAACTCAAAGTGCTTTACATAATATATAAAAACATTCCCTCAAACCCACCTACCCACCCTTCTATACATAAGCATCTACTCACACTAATGCACGCGACGTTTCACTCATGCACAAATACGCACGCACGCACACACACACACCCACACACACACGCACACACATACACACACACTAAAATAGTGGACATTAGGCTAAGAACAAGAGGCTGAGTACAGACGGACCAGTTGAGAAAGTGCCATCAGAGGAGCCGTCCGCACCAGGGGCAGAGAGTCAACCACAGCCACAGGACACCAATGCAGAACCCAGAGGAGAGAGGATGGACCTCAAGACTCCACCAGGAATCTACGAGACAGAGTCCTGCAGCCGTAGCCGACCATAGCTCGTGGTGCAGAGGGCTCCCCCAGAGGAAACACTGGAGACCTAATGATAAAAGAATAAAAGAATGTAAAAACTAAAATATGAATAAAATCTAAGAACAAGAACATAAAATAGTACAACTAAAACACTAAGGCAAGAGAAGAATAAAATCCATAAAAAAAAACAATGTATAGTTCTAAAATAAATAAATGTCTTAATTAAAAGCTAAGCTATAAAGGTGCGTCTTGAGCCTTCTTTTAAAAACATGAACGTTCTCTGCGGCCCTGAGCTCCTCTGGCAGGTCGTTCCATAGTCGAGGGCCGTAAAACTGGAATGACGCCTCCCCATGTGTGTGTGTCCTGACCTTTGGGATGACCAGGAGCCCACTGCCAGAGGAGTGCAGGGTCTGTGAGGGTTTGTAAGGTAAAAGCAGTTCTGAAAGATAAGAAGGCCCAAGACCATTAAGACATTTAAAAACCAATAAAAGAACTTTAAAGTCGATCTTAAAACACAGAGGGAGCCAATGCAGTGATTCTAAAACCGGTGTAATGTTGGCCCCGCCTTCTGGTCTTAGTCAGGACACGTGCTGCTGAATTTTTCAGTAATTGTAAACCTGAAATATTCTTTTTGGGAAGAGCAGAGAGCAGGGCATTACAGTAGTCTATACGACTGGTGATAAAAGCATGCATCAGCGTCTCCGTGTTGGCCTGAGAGAGAATGGGGCGGACTCTGGCGATGTTCTTTAGATGATAAAAACCTATTTTTGTTACATTCTTAATGTGTGGAATAAAAGTCAGCTCAGAGTCAAAATTACGCCCAGGTTTCTTACTTGTAATGAAGGATTAAAAGACAGTGCTTGTAGTTTGGGTAAGAGCTTCTCTCTCTGGGCCTCAGGACCGATGACTAAAACCTCAGTTTTGTCCTGGTTAAGCTGGAGAAAGTTTTCTGCAATCTATGATCTGATTTCTAAAATACAGTTAAAAAGAGCATCCATTGGCCTGGTGTCATTAGGAGACATGGAGATGTAAAGCTGTGTATCATCAGCATAACTGTGAAAGTTGATTCCATGTCTCCTGATGACACCACCAAGGGGGAGCATGTACAGGTTAAAAAGCACAGGACCAAAAATCGAACCCTGGGGTACTCCACATGGACTTTTATGGACTTTAGAGGAGCATGTGTCTACACTTACCATGAATGTTCTGTCTGTGAGGTAGGAAGTAAACCATTTGTGTACAGTACCAGAGAGGCCAACCAGGTGTTTGAGTCTGTTTAAAAGAATAGTGTGATCCACTGTATCGAAGGCAGCACTTAGATCCAGCAGAACCAACACTGTCACTTTTTGTGAATCATAATTCAATCTAAAGTCATTTAAAATTTTTGTTAAGGCAGTCTCTGTACTGTGGTTTACCCTAAAACCAGACTGAATATCATGAGTGTCTAGAAAGGAATGAAGCTGAATGAGAACAAGTTTCTCTAAAATTTTTCTTAAAAATGGTAAGTGAGACACTGGTCTGTAATTATTAAAATCATTAAAATCTAAATTGCTCTTCTTCAACAGGGGCCTCACCACCGCCGTCTTAAAGGCAGTGGGAAAGACCCCCGTCTGAAGTGAGCAATTCATCATGTTTAAAAGCTCGTCTCTAAAGGATCCATAAAATGACTTAAAAAATGAGGTTGGAATTGGATCTAAAGGACATGTGGTAGGCTTCACTGAGGAGAAAAATTCATAAAGCATCTCAACGTTAACCAGGACAAAACTGTCCAGTGTTTCCTCAGGTAAAGACAGACACTCAGATGGGTTAAAAGCAGAGGTTCGACTGGATAAAATGTCATATCTGATAGTGTTAATCTTTCCCCTGAAGTGGGCTGCAAACTCCTCACAGAGAGTGTTTGTAGGAGTTATTTGAATTTTATTAAAATCAGATTAAAAAGATGGTCAATGGTAGAGAATAGAACTTATGGGGTGTTTTTATGGTTTGTGATTATTTTAGCAAAGTATGAATTTCTTGAATTTCTAACAGCATAGTTGTATGATTTAAGATGTTCCTTGTATATTTGAAAGTTCACTGTAATTTTACTTTTCCTCCATTTTCTTTCTGCCACCCTGCATTTTCTTTTCAGTTTCTTGACTTCCTCATTTTTCCATGGTGCTATAGGTCTAGAGTGAGCCTTTTTTAATTGAAGTGAAGCGACTGAATTAAGAGCACACTGAAGTCTACTGTTAAAATTGTCAACAATAAAATCACAGGGGGCAGGTAAAACAATTGTAGGGTATTTTTCTAAAACATTAATTAAATTTGCAGCCACTTCAGGGGTCAGATGACGCTTCCTCTCAGTTCTCACAGAGGTCTCCCACTGGATAAAAACAGTGATATTAAAAAACACACAGTAGTAGTCAGATATAGCCAAGTCAACAACAGAAGACACACAGGTGGACAGGCCATAGGTGATGACCAGGTCGAGGGTGTGTTCTCTGTTGTGAGTCGGCTGCATGACGTGTTGATTAAAATCCATATAGTTAAGAATATTTAAAAATTCACTTGAAACAGGGTCTAAAATATTATCTTTGTGCAGGTTAAAATCA
Source organism: Cetoscarus ocellatus (assembly GCA_037902135.1). Lineage (NCBI taxonomy): Eukaryota > Metazoa > Chordata > Actinopteri > Labriformes > Labridae > Cetoscarus > Cetoscarus ocellatus. The sequence continues at coordinate 214,998 of JBAMNC010001620.1, read as the reverse complement.
CCGGTTAAAATAATCATATTGTAAGAAAATTCAGAAAATTGGGTGATAAAACGACTACTTTTTTTGGTGGTTGTCACACATAAAATTGTAGGGTTGCTGAAGGAGTGGTATTCAAAACTTGAGTATTGTTCAAATAAAATAGGTTTGGTGGCCAAAGTGTTTGCAATAATTGAAGCAGTGCCACCTCCCCTTTTACCACTCCTTGTTGAAAATGCAAAGTTAAAATTAGGTGGGGAGGCCTCAGTGAGAACAACTGGTGCATCTGCACCCAGCAATTATCATCAGGATGACTCAGCATTAATTATCATCAGGATGACTCAGCATTAATTATCATCAGGATGACTGATGTCATGTGGCTCATCTTCTGGCTGCTAAACCAAAGTCCTGGTTCTTCTGGCCTTCAGATACTGACCCACACTGAGGAGGGTCTCTGCTGAACACGTGGTCTCACCTCTCAGAGGTCAGCAGGTCAGAGCCCACATGTTAACAGACATGTTTACATTTCTGAGCTCCTGATTGGAGGGAGACTGTGATGCCTCACTCTTTCTTAGATAAAGGGACAGATGATGGTTCATCTCAGCGTGATGGAGCACAGACACGTGGAGGAGAAGAACCATCAGGCTGCTCCACCTTCAGCACACTGAGGGCTCAGAGAGTGGTCTACCAAACAGCTGAGCCGGGAGCTAAAGGGTTAAGACAGTCTGAGGGCAAAGGGAGCTGACCTGACCTCAGCAGGTCCATCAAACAAACATCTTCATCAACTCTGAGTGAGTCTAACATGGAGGTCAAAGGTCATCTTTCTGAATTCTCACCTGTCCTCAGGTGGGTCCACCTTAAAGTCAATGGAACGACCTTGAGAGTGGTCACTCTTCATGGACACACTGCTGGGCACAGGAGGGTCTGATCTCTCCATCCTGATAAAACAATCACCATCATCATCTTCATCAGTAACTAAAACATGGAGGTCAAAGGTCATTTTTCTGAATTCTCACCTGTACTCAGCAGGTCTGTTCTTCTTAAAGTCAATGCCAAGACGTTGCGAGCGGTCACTCCTCATGGACACACCGCTGGTCTCAGGAGACTCTGATCTCTTCATCCTGATAAAAACAAGCATCATCATCATCTTCGTCAGCTCTGAGTAACTCAGACATGGAGGTCAAAGGTCATTTTTCTGAATTCTCACCTGTACTCAGCAGGTGTGTTCTTCTTAAAGTCAATGCCAAGACGTTGCGAGCGGTCACTCCTCATGGACACACTGCTGGTCTCAGGAGACTCTGATCTCTTCATCCTGATACAAACAAACATCATCATCATCTTCGTCAGCTCTGAGTAACTCAAACATGGAGGTCAAAGGTCATTTTTCTGAATTCTCACCTGTACTCAGCAGGTGTGTTCTTCTTAAAGTCAATGCCAAGACGTTGCGAGCGGTCACTCCTCATTGACGCACCGCTGGGCTCAGGAGACTCTGATCTCTTCATCCTGATAAAAACAGGCATCATCATCATCTTCGTCAGCTCTGAATAACTCAAACATGGAGGTCAAAAGTCATTTTTCTGAATTCTCACCTGTACTCAGCAGGTGTGTTCTTCTTAAAGTCGATGCCAAGACGTTGCGAGCGGTCACTCCTCATGGACACACTGCTGGGCTCAGGAGACCCTGATCTCTTCATCCTGATAAAAACAGGCATCATCATCATCATAATCGGTGGGGGAGCCAGAAATTATTCACTGGGGTGGCCAGTGTGAGACAGTTACTCACATACTGGTGGCAATAATTAGACACCTGAAATGTCTTAGAAGACTGTTTTCATTATTAAAATTGTAACTGTAGTTGTTTTCATTTATTAATAGTTTTAGTTAGGCCTGATAAGAGTAGGTCTGTCACCATCCCTATGAATTAAATCTCCACAAATGTAAATATTAATACACCTATATCAACTTGTTTTCCTAGATTGATTCACTAAATTTTTTCTCTTAGTCTCTTGTTTCCCCAAGAACAAAATCCATGTCAATCATGAAGTCAGAAACAAATGTATGCACTTATTTATCTATAAAACATACTGCACATTAACTAAACAAAAATTCCTGCTGTAGGGAGACTGGGAAAATCCAATTTTTTATCTTCAGGAGGGGAGATACATTGATGTCCTCAGAGAACTACTAATATGTACTTGTCACAGCACAACAGGGTAAAATGGATGTTTGTCCGCTTAGGGCCTCCAAACATTGAAGTCATTTTAGCCACATTTTTACCTGATTTATACACCGTCCACTGAAAACAGCTCAGAGACCCACTTATGGGCCTTGACCTACAGGTTGAGAACCGTTGCACTAGCAGATTGCTTTTGAAGCTTGATCCTTCAAAGATTGTGCTTATATCATGGAGAATAAGTGATCCAGGCTACCTCTGGTTGAATTTATCATTTAGACAACAGTGAGAGTGAAAAATGCAGCTCAGAGCTGGACTGATGAAGCAAGTTGAGTTTTGACTCATCAAAGGCTGACTCGTCATTTTTAAGTCTTTATGTGCACTAAAACCATGCGCATTAGCCAAGGAGACACTGTTTAAATAACAATAAAAACATAAAGTGATTGATCCGTGATTGAACGGCACACGGAGGAGCGAGCACATAAAGACGCTGAGCGATTCAGGAGTTATTTCGATGAAATGTTCACATGCACATCGGCTGCACTGCAAAAGGGCACAATCGACAGCCAACAGCTACACTTTAGATGAAAAATATCAGGCCTGTAGTCCACAGGGCGGATGGTGGCTGCATCAGACAGCGGCTCCACTTTAGACATGAAGAGGAGGAAAATCTCACTTATTCTTCACGTCTTTCTTCCTTTCTCTGCTCTGTGTGAAAGCGTTACTTAAATCAGTGAACTTTCATTCATGTGATGCGCTGCTTAACAGAAGCAGAGTTTATTTTGTTCAATGACTGACATGAATGATCAGACTTTGTGCAGGAGGGAGTGGCTTCACAGTGAGCAGCATAAACACCAGTCAGATGGGAGAATGGTCAGGAAACTGTGCCAGGCTAGAATTTAAAACACGAAGTTAAACATTAAATACTTTTGAGTCATTAGGCCAAAGTCCAGGTGAAGTCACTGCTCTCCTCCCACTGACATGTCATTGGGTGCTGCAGTGAAATGTGACCAGAAATGGCGGTTTGGCGGTACTCCGAGGGTTAGGTGGCCACCATTGACAACCACGTATCTCCGCCCCTAATCTTCATCACCTCTGAGTAACTAAAACATGGTGGTAAAAAATGTGTGTGTGTGTGTGTGTGTGTGTGTGTGTGTGTGTGTGTGTGTGTGTGTGTGTTGATTTAGCTCTGGTCAGGAAGTCTGGTCACAGGAGCCCATCCTCAGTTTATATACAGACATGGAAAAATTGTTGGTCCCCTTCTGTTAAAGAAAGAAAAACCCACAATGTTCACTGAAATAAATTGAAACTGACAGAAGTAATAATAAATAAAAAAAAATTACTGAAAATTAACTAATGAAAATTAGGCATTGCTTTTGAATTGTGGTTCAACAGAATCATTTTAAAAAAACAAACTAATGAAACTGGCCTGGACAAAAATGATGGTACCCCTAGAAAAGATTGAAAATCATTTAACCATAGGGACATGTTAAAGTTAGGTGTGTCCTGTAATTAGTATCACAGGTGTCCTCAAATTTGTAATCAGTCAGTCTGCCTATTTAAAGGCTGAAAAGTAGTCACTGTGCTGTTTGGTATTGTGGTGTGTACCACACTGAACATGGACCACAGAAAGCTAAGGAGAGAGTAGTCTCAGAAGATTAGAAAGAAAATTATAGACAAGCATGTTAAAGGTAAAGGCTATAAGACCATCTCCAAGCAGCTTGATGTTCCTGTGACTACAGCTGCACATATTATTCAGAAGTTTAAGGTCCACGGGACTGTAGCCAACCTCCCTGGACGTGGCTTCAAGAGGAAAATTGATGACAAATTGAAGAGACGGATAATACGAATGGTAACCAAAGAGCCCAGAAAAGCTTCCAAAGAGATTAGAGGTGAACTCCAAGGTCAAGGTACATCAGTGTCAGATCACACCATCCATCACTGTTTGAGCCAAAGTGGAGTTAATGGAGGACACCACTGTTGAAAGACAGTCATAAAAAAGTGTGACTGGATTTTGCCAAAATGCATATTGACAAGCCACAAAGCTTCTGGGAGAATGTCCTTTGGACAGATGAGACAAAACTGGAGCTTTTTGGTAAGTCACATCAGCTCTATGTTCACAGAAACAAAAATGAAGCATACAAAGAAAAAAACACTGTACCTACTGTGAAACATGGAGGAGGCTCAGTTATGTTCTGGGGCTGCTTTGCTGCATCTGGCACAGGGTGTCTTGAATCTGTGCAGGGTACAATGAAATCTCAAGACTATCAAGGCATTCTGGAGCCAAATGTGCTGCCCAGTGTCAGAAAGCTTGGTCTCAGTCACAGGTCATGGGTCCTCCAACAGGATAATGACCCAAAACGCACAGCTAAAAACACCCAAGAATGGCTCAGAACAAAACACTGGACTATTCTGAAGTGTCCTTCTATGAGCCCTGATCTAAATCCTATTGAACATTTGTGGAAGGAGCTGAAACATGCAGTCTGGAGAAGACACCCTTCAGACCTGAGACAGCTGGAGCAGTTTGCTCACGAGGAGTGGGCCAAAATACCTGTGGACAGGTGCAGAAGTCTCACTGAGAGTTACAGAAATCACCTGATTGCAGTGATTGACTCAAAAGGTTGTGCAGCAAAATAATAAGTTAGGGGTACCATCAAATTTGCCCAGGCCAGTTTCATTAGTTTGTTTTTTAAATTTATTCTGTTGAACCACAATTCAAAACCAATGTCTGATTTTCACTAAATTTTTATTTATTATTACTTTTGTCAGTTTCAAGTGTTTTCAGTGACCATATGGTTTTTTCTTTCTTTAACGGAAGGATACCGACAATTTTTTCCACGTCTGTATGTATATAGACCGGATTCATGTTGGGTGTTAGATGTATGTACTTCTATATATATATCAATCAATCAATCAAACAAACTCTATTTGCATAGCACTTTTCATACAAAAATTTGTAGCACAAAGTGTTTTACATAAGAAATAAAATAACAATAACAATAAATGACATAAAAAGTAGAAAATTGTGCACAAGAAAATAAAAGACCCCACTCACCCTCACGATTCACATACAACACACACACTGAATTTATCAAACGCACCAGACATAAAAAAGAAATTCTGAACAGAAAACAGAATTAGAAGACTGAGGAAATTCTATCTTGAATTAAAAATGAGGAAACATAGGATTTAATACTTAAATTATAATTAAAAATCATAAGAAATTAGATAAAAATACTATAGGGAAAGGAAGGTAAATAAATAAATGAATTAATATAATAAAATTTAGATAAATAATATGGTAAAATGAGATAACCTAAAACCAGATGTGTAATAAAATCATCTAAAGTAGGATGGTAAAAAGATATATGCATGTGTATGTATATGTACGTATGTATATGTGCATTTATATATTTATGTCTATAAAATGAAGAGTTTGTCTTCAGCCTGCTCTATTGTAAAGTGTCTTGGGATAACACTTGTGATGAATTGGCAATATACAGATGATTGAGTGATGGATTTTATATGTATATACATAAATATATATATATACACATATATATATATATATGTATATACATATATTTGTGTGTGTATGTGTGTGTGTGTGTGTATGTGTATATATATATATATATATATATACATATATATATATATAGATATATAGATATATAGATATATAGATACTTTTTTTTTTTTGAAGATATCAACATAGAGTGTTTTTGATTTTCATCTACATTACATTTTAATTTCACACACATTTTTTCTTATTTGGCCCTTAATTTACTTATTCAACATCCTTTTGTTTGGAGGTGAAACATCCTTTTCTTTATACAGAAGTGAAGGGAGAGGCTACTGTTATTTATAACTCTGTTATCTCTAAACTGTCTGTCCAACCTTGATCTTTGTAACCAAGCAGACATAGTCAGGCTTTTATATACGTTTTATGTTGATCCTCTACAGCTTTATTACAGTGACAACAGTAATAGTTGGGAAGCTGGGTGATAATCAGGGGGATTCACACAGACAGAAAAACAAGTGCAAATTCGCTTATAATAAGTGGACTTGGTAACACTGGATTAACTGTTGTCTCAGTCTTTGCTCCCTCACGTTGTCTGCTTCCTACACAGCTGCAGTAATAACTGTTGTTCTAGTCAACACACAATCAGAAATAGAAATCAGGGACATTGTCGGGGACAGCTTTAACAGGGGACAGGTCATCCAAAACAGGGACTGTCCCCGAAAATCCGGGACGTCTGGTCACCATAGGTCAAAGTTCATTTTTCTAAAGGCTCACCAGTCCTCAGCAGGTGGGTCCACCTTTAAGTGAAGAGGACGACCTTTAGAGAGGTCACTCCTCATTGACACACCGCTGGCCTGAGGGTCTGATCTCTTCATCCTGATCAAACAAACATCATCATCATCATCATCAGATACTGTGAGCTGTTGATACAGGATGAAGATGCAGAAACAGGGAGAGAGAGATGAAGATGTAGTGATGATGATGATGAAATGATGAAGAGTATGGCATTGAGCTGCTCTTCTGTAAAGTGTCTTCAGATAACACCTGTCATGGTTTGACTCTATTGTAATAAAGACTGATGAAGATGAAGATGATGAAGATGATGATGGTGGCAGAGTGTGATGGCTGCAGATCTTCATCTCACCTCAGACCCTGGTCTTCTTCACTCAGAGGTTTTAGATGGTCTGGTCTCCTCTGGTTCTTCAGTCTGATCCACAGCAGAGCGCCCCCTGCTGTCTGTCAGCTGTGATGAAGGAGTCAGAGAGCAGAGCGTCAACAACAGACTCTGATGGGCTGAAGACATGACCTCATATCTATGGTCACATTTCTATAATCACATTTCTATAACTGTATTTCTTTGACCACACATCTATAATCTTATTTCTATGACTTTATTATTATGATCTTATTTCTATTATTACATTTCTATAATCTTTTAATTGTGTCTCTATGTCCTCGTCCTCAGTGGTCTCTGAGGTCTCTCCTGACCTGTGTGCCTCTAAAAGCTGCTCAGTGATGGGACCATGGTGTGGCCTGTGACCTGAACACACCTGAACACAGCCTGTTGCGGTCCATCAATGATTTTATCCTGACACATCCAGTCTGAAACCAGCTTCAGTGAAACACCCAACAAGTTACTGTGGCAAAAGTTCATGTCTATTAGCTTTCGCACTGTTAGCATTGGGGTTGATAGCTTTGTCACTGTTATTATTAGGATTGTTAGCATTAGCGCTGCAAGCATTAGCACTGTCAGCATAAGCACCGATCATTAGGATTTTTGGCATTAGCCTCATTAGCATTAGCTCTGTTGTCATGTTTAAATAAAGCCTGAGCCCCCCTCCCTGCACCGATCACGTCTGACTGAATGTTTAAGTTCTGGAAACATTAGAAAAGTTTCTCGTCAAACCTTCAACAGTGAGGACAGATCTGTGACTCAGCAGCAGTGAGTCGAAGAACAAGAAAACACTGATACAAGGATGTACCAAAGTCCATTTATCACTGTGTCCACACCCAATCAAAAGTCAAAGTCTCCATTTTACTGCAGGAGCTTTATTGTTTTATGAGGAGAAATCAGAGCGACCAGAGGCAGAGATCAGGTCCATGTAAGAGGTCCGTGTAAGAGGTCCATTTGTGTAAATGTTGTACTTTACAAGACGTCCAGACCTCCCTCTGAAACCCTGTGGTTGATTGAGTACGATCAGTGTTGGACTTTTTTTTAATTTAGGAAAACTGCAGATACATTTTTATTCTGCAGTGTTTTTTTATCTCCTGCTGTTCCTTTAGTGCAGTGACAGACACACAGCTATAAATTCACTTTTTTATGTTTTGATGATGAACCACTTGAGGCAGAACATTTATCTCCAAATGAGAATAACTTTTCACATCCATTGGTTGATTGATCATTCCTGATTAAGATGTCATGGACACTAACAGCCCAAACCTCACAAGAAATACAGTATCTGTTAATAATTTACTTTCTACAGCAGGGGTGTAAAACGTATGACCTGAGGGCCAAATAGGGCCTGCAAAATTGTTTTATCAGGCCTGTGGGCCCTTTTTGGGATACATTAAAATATTCACTTGCTTTTTTCTCTCAGTTTTCATCAAAATGTGTAATAAGCAGAGGAAGGTGTTAATTGGATGATGATATAATAGGTGCCCTTTGAACTATCCTTCTGATGTTGGAGGTGGGGGAACTCAGCCCACAGGAGGTCTCACTTCAGCCAATCTGGCCCCCAACTCAAATGAGTTTGACCCCCCTGTTCTAGAGTGTTTGGAAATATTCATGTCTATTAGCATTAGCATTGACAACTTTAGCACTGTTATCATTAGGATTGTTGGCATTAGCCCTGGTAGCATTAGCACTGTTATCATTAGAATTGTCAGCAGTAGCCCTGGTAGCATTAGCACTGTTAGCCTTAGGCATTAGCACCATTAGCATTAGCGCTGCAAGCATTAGCACTATTAGCATTAGCACTGATCATTAGAATTTTTGGCATTAGCCCCATTAGCATGAGCTCAGTTGTCTTGTTTAAATAAAGCCTGAGCCCCCCTCCCTGCACTGATCTCGTCTGATTGAACGTTTAAGTTCTGAAAACATTAAAAAAGTTTCTCGTCAAACCTTCAACAGCGAGGACAGGTCTGTGATGCAGCAGAGTTGAAGAACAACACTGATACCAGGATGTACCAAAGTCCATTTATCACTGTGTCCACACCCAATCAAAGGTCAAAGTCTCCATTTTACTGCAGGAGCTTCATTGTTTTATGAGGAGAAATCAGAGCGACCTGAGGCAGAGATTATCAGACATTTACATGTTGGTACAGGGCAGGTAAACAAGTACAAACACAAGTCCATTATCTAAAATAAAAATGTGTAAGAGGTCCATTTGTGTAAATGTTGTACTTTACAAGAAGTCCAAACCTCCCTCTGAAACCCTGTGGTTGATTGAGTACGATCAGTGTTGTCCTTTTTTTTTAATTTGGGAAAATACAGATAATTTTGAAAGACAGACTCATTTAAAGTGGAAAAATTTATATTTTTTATTATTTTTACAGCAGTTTTTTGGGAAACTGACATTTGTTGCCATTTGGGACAAATGTGTTAGGATAGTAAGGGTGAAAACTCCCTTTAACTTATCAGCATCACTTTTTTGTCATTATAAAAGTTGGTCCAGGATTGTTTTTAGTCAAACTGTAAAGTAAATATTACCAGAGAGGAAGAGGGCTAAGTACGAGGAGCTGGCAGGCGGGTGCCGGAGCAGGGGATGGAGGACCCGATGCAACCCCATCGAGGTCGGGTGCAGAGGATTCTTGGGCCAGTCTCTCGTCAGGGCACTCAAGATGCTGGGAGTGAAAGGACTGCAAAACAGAAGAGCCATCAAGAACATCACAGACGCAGCAGAGAAGGTGTCCAGATGGCTGTGGATCAAGAGGGGAGATCCGTGGACCGTAACAGCTACTTAGACACAAGCCGGGGACTGATCAACCCCGGCTGGGTCACCTGGGCGAGGGTGTCTGATGTTGTGAGACCCGAAACACCCAATGAACCCAGGATACATCACTGATGATGTGTCTAAGTTGCACCCAGGTGTATATTAGAACCAACAGACTCTGAACCTTAAGCATATTAACAGTATTAACTTATTATTAAAGGCTGCAGCATTTTCCTGCTCATCATATTTTTCAAAGGTCTCCTTATTTAATCGTCTGTTAAATACATTTACAGACTTGATGTCAAATACACAGTGAACCACTGTCATTTTGGAGAAATTGGACCACTTGCTGCAACTTAAATTGATGTGAAGTCCCTCTGGTGAAAAGATCTCAGCCGTGAGCCTCTTTAATGATATACTACACTAATTTAACATAAAATACATCCCCATGAACCGTCGCTCTTATTTATTAATAAAGAGCATCAGGCAGAAGCTTAAATATGGATGCTGACAGCTGATTTTCAGACTCCCTCATCACTGATTTCTGCTTTAAAAAGACACATTTCTCTGAATGAAACTTAAAGAAACTATAATTATAAGATTACCAAACATGACACCCTAATGATGACCTATCAAGGCGCCATAATTGTGCCTTTTAGTGTTGAATTAATCACTCCAGCGCGTATGTCACATGTGGAAAAACTTTCTTTCTCATTAACAATCAGCAAACATCTGCTGATTCAACTTTTCATCTCTAAAGTGAGACCCCTGTGAGTCCGGCCTTATGAAATCCTTTCACTGGAGCGTCTGCCTCCCTCTGAAGGAGGATGAGCTCTGAATTACTGCAGATATTTACAAGCACATCAGTAATTCCCTCACAGAGTGATGGGGCAGGCGTGCAGGTGTCCCTACCTCCTTTTAATATCATATACTGAATAAAACATAGATCTTCTGTCTGCTGGGATTAAAGGTAATAGATTAATGAAGAATTTAGGAAAACCACACCAGGCTGAGGGGCTTCTGTCATATTTACATTTCTGCATGAGTTTATTCACTTTATTTTCTAAAATGCTTGTAAAAAATTGGATGTGTTGAACCAGGCACGTCTCATATGTGCTTCTGCCGACCTGGGGTCAATCTCACCTGAGGCCCATTTGCAGAATGTCCTGCCCCACTCTCTCAGTCTGTCCACTATCTCTCTCCTCTAGGGAAAAGGGCTTTGAACACCAAGAAATATGCTTAAAAAGCTAGAAAAGCACTCAGAGAGTGCAGGCCTCCACCAAGCAGCTCAGTTCTGAGAGTGGCTTGTCCATGACCTCTGTGAAAGATACAATACTGGATCACCAGATCCAGAATAGAGCCAGAATCCAGACCAAACTCAGCACATACATGAAGGTTGTTATCCTGTACAAACACAAGAAGTTTGGGGGACATCACTTAATATTTTGATTTTAAATAAATTATTGAATGTTGTCAGTGGAATTTCCAATTATAAAGTTCAGTGTTTTGTTGTGACCTCAGTCTGGATCAGATCCAGCTGAAACGTACCTTGATGATAGAGACATGGACCCCATATTATCCTGTAAAACTGGAAGGGAATCTGTAAAAAAACAGCAGAGATATAATTTTTTTTTTTAACTCAAACCAATGTTAACTTGTGTGATTTTTTTAAAGGACCTCTTTCACAATACATGTAATTTTGCCCACAGCCCAATTTTTTGTTTATTGTGTGGTATTTGTAGTACACCCAGAGACTCCCAAGAATATACCTTTAGAAAATCCAAAAGTCATCCAGGGCCTGTACTATGACCTATTTTATGATCATTGCCATAGGTGTGAGCCAGGGTGCACACTTTACCCCAAAACTTACTCAAACACAAATAATAAATCATCAAATTGGGTCAAATCACCTTCACTGAAGTCTGGTGCATCTTTTGAAATCAAATGTAAAGCTAAGTATTACAATTGAAAGAAGTTATTGAATTTTAACTGGAAAAAAAATAGGTTTTTTTATGATTTTTTCAACAAATTCAATTCTTTGGAGATGTGTCTGACCAACTTACAGTTGCTGTACACCTAAAATACTTACAAATTATTTGGCCACATATATATTCTCAAAGTGGGAAAAAAATCATCAAATTCTGAGACCGGTAAAGTTGTTCAATTAACAGGTTGGGTTACTGTGGTAGAATCAGGATACTGTTCCATATCTTGTATATCAGGGAACCTTTAAAGATTTGTTCAGAATTCATCCTTTAAGTATGATTTCTTTTAGAATTTGAATGCTAGATTCAAAACAAACATTTCACATGAAATGTTATTCATTTTAATATTGAACAGCCACAAAGGGCCTGTATATTATGCCTTTGTGATGAGATAATAATGAGCCATTGATACAAGTAAAAACCGATGCAGTTTTGGATTGTTGTAATCAGATTGTATATATCTACAATGACAGCAATACATAAACATTACTTCTGTCAATTTCTGTTTCTAGTACTTATATATACATGTAATCTGTTTTATGGCCTTCGTGTCTTTTTGCATAGCAACAGCTTGGACAATTTTAATTTGTAGACTGGAACTATAGTGAGGGAAAGGGGATCTGAGAAATCCATAAGATGTATGATTGGCTGGTTATTTCATAGAATGGAGTCTTTGAATTTGCTTGTGTATGGTTGGAGGGGTTTCTGATTTTGAAAATGTTTATAATATCCCAAATAATAGATTACAGATGCAACATGTGCACACATGCCAGAGGTTCTCTTTCCAGCAGGACAGAGACAATAATATGCCTTCACAGGATCATCTGATGCATTCTTGTCAAATTGAATCCAAACATTGTATTTTATTTGAGATCTGTGACGAGAATGAATCTGTCCCCTAATGAGATCAGCATCATGCTGGTAAACCCAAATCTCATAGTCACCATCATTTTTTTGATGCTCAGCCATGTAGCCAGGGGACTGTTTGATTTGGTATGTTCCGCATGGTATGGTCTCAAGGTATTCCAGATCCACATGAGGGAACGAGATATCAGATGCTTCAAGCTTCTGCCATTCACTACAAGCTCTACGTGACATATTTGTTTTTTATTTTTCAAACCTTTCATGGAATCAAATGACCATGCTTACTAATGTTTCCCAAGCTACACTGTCAAGATATTTTCATACAATCGCAGATATTTTGAAAAAAAAAAATGATGGTATATATATATAAAATACAATGTTTGGATTCAATTTGACAAGAATGCATCAGATGATCCTGTGAAGGCATATTATTGTCTCTGTCCTGCTGGAAAGAGAACCTCTGGCATGTGTGCACATGTTGCATCTGTAATCTATTATTTGGGATATTATAAACATTTTCAAAATCAGAAACCCCTCCAACCATACACAAGCAAATTCAAAGACTCCATTCTATGAAATAACCAGCCAATCATACATCTTATGGATTTCTCAGATCCCCTTTCCCTCACTATAGTTCCAGTCTACAAATTAAAATTGTCCAAGCCGTTGCTATGCAAAAAGACACGAAGGCCATAAAACAGATTACATGTATATATAAGTACTAGAAACAGAAATTGACAGAAGTAATGTTTATGTATTGCTGTCATTGTAGATATATACAATCTGATTACAACAATCCAAAACTGCATCGGTTTTTACTTGTATCAATGGCTCATTATTATCTCATCACAAAGGCATAATATACAGGCCCTTTGTGGCTGTTCAATATTAAAATGAATAACATTTCATGTGAAATGTTTGTTTTGAATCTAGCATTCAAATTCTAAAAGAAATCATACTTAAAGGATGAATTCTGAACAAATCTTTAAAGGTTCCCTGATATACAAGATATGGAACAGTATCCTGATTCTACCACAGTAACCCAACCTGTTAATTGAACAACTTTACCGGTCTCAGAATTTGATGATTTTTTTCCCACTTTGAGAATATATATGTGGCCAAATAATGTGTAAGTATTTTAGGTGTACAGCAACTGTAAGTTGGTCAGACACATCTCCAAAGAATTGAATTTGTTGAAAAAATCATAAAAAAAAACCTATTTTTTTTCCAGTTAAAATTCAATAACTTCTTTCAATTGCAATACTTAGCTTTACATTTGATTTCAAAAGATGCACCAGACTTCAGTGAAGGTGATTTGACCCAATTTGATGATTTATTATTTGTGTTTGAGTAAGTTTTGGGGTAAAGTGTGCACCCTGGCTCACACCTATGGCAATGATCATAAAATAGGTCATAGTACAGGCCCTGGATGACTTTTGGATTTTCTAAAGGTATATTCTTGGGAGTCTCTGGGTGTACTACAAATACCACACAATAAACAAAAAATTGGGCTGTGGGCAAAATTACATGTATTGTGAAAGAGGTCCTTTAGGGATTTTTTTGCATCCAAATTTATGTATCATCACCAAAATCTAATCATTTTTAAGTAGGGCCATTACCAACTGTTGTGTATTATGGCCAACTTGGGCTTCCATAGAGCTCGACACCGCAAAGGATTGTGGGGCCTCACTGTTCGTGGACGTTAGTTACCATGCCGATGAGACGTGCCCATGTACTCCCGCTAATAAACAACACTAAGGTTCAGTCGATGTACGAGTCTTATGTGCTACCTAACTGAAGGACATAACACCAACATCTCCTGCAAATTTCAACAAAATCTGTCCTGTAGGTTTTGTGTAATCTTGCTAACAAACAAACAAACAGAGAAACATACACCAGCAAAAACATAACCTCCTTGACAGAGGTTAAAAAGTTAAGTAAGCAGGTTGCAACATGGAGAATCTTGAAGCTATATAGACTTCCTTGTGAATAAAAAATTAAAACAAGTAAAAGTGAGAATATGAACAAGGCAAAGGAGTTTACTCTATCAACATTACAAGTATTTACAGTATGAATATAAGAATAAGTAAAGAAGTAAGACCAAAGCACCTCAAATATCAGGAAAATCTGTCCAGTAGTTTTTGTGTAATCCTGCTAAACAAACAAACAAACAAACAAACAAACAGACGCTGGCAAAAACAAAACCTCCTTGGTGGAGGTAAAACTGGATCATCCATTTTCACACCACTTATCCCTCTCGGGGTCAGGGAGGCCGGAGCCTGTCCCAGCCTTCACTGTATGAGAGGAGGGGTACACCCTGAACTGCTTGCCAGCCAATCACAGGGCCACATAAAGAGACAGACAACTACTCATGGTCCCTCTCATACCTAAGGGCAATTTTGAGCCACCAATCAACCTAATAAGCCTGTTTTTGGTCTGTGGGAGAAGACCAGAGTGTTCGGAGAGAACCCACGCATGCACAGGAAGAACATGCAAACTCGGCGCTGACTGACTTGGGGATTGAACCAGTGACCTTCTTGCTGTGAGGCGCGTGCACGAACTGCTGTGCAGGCGTGCCACCAGGTCAAAATTTGGATCGCAGTAAGCAATTAGAGATTCATCACTGTGGATCAACAAATAAAAAAAATCTGAAAAAACTGCATTTCTTGGTTGAATTACTAAAATTATACACCGACTATTTGACCAGAAAGCTTCCATAGACCCACAAAAGAGTGACTCTCACAGTTGTCCCCATGAAGATCCACTGAAAGCTTTGTGCTACAGCTTGGGGGCCATGACAAACCCATGGAGTTGGGAGGGTTAAGACTATCCGGTTAAATCTGATCTTAGCTTGCATTAAGTCAGATCTGAAATTTTCCGCCTGGGGACATCTGACCCCTGCTGTCTCTGTGGGTTTAAGCCAATGGCTTTTCCCTTTATTCAGCTCCATCTGTCTTCTTCTTTTCACCGCTGTCTCACATTGTTACCTTCTATGGCTTCCTTCATTCATCGCCATAACAGTCGAGGTCAAGAACAATAGACTGATCCCCTTGTTGGTATATTCATCCTGAATTTGTCCCTCTATCCTCACTTCTATCATGAGTCTAACATTACAGTTGTCCAAATGTTGCCCATCCTTCTGAGCTAAACTTTCTATCTTCTGCTAAACTGGTTCAGAATTTCACTTTCTCTCCCCCTCGCCTTTCAGTTTGCATGTCAATGTCTCGTCTGTGGGAACCAGTCAAATGAAGAATTTCATCATTAAAAGCTTCTTGCATTGTGATCCCAGTGGCACAAAAAAAATATTTTCAAGAGTTCACAATGTTCAGAGTTAAAGTTATTCTCATGGTCGTGGCAGCTGAAGTCAGACAGAGTTTGGGAGGCTGCAGTCACAGAAAAATTTTAGTTATTTGTTTAGATGCTCAGGATAAATAATCGACTAATAGAACTGAGGGCAACATAATTTAATATTTTAAAATGTAACTGTCAGAGCGAGGAGCTTGCATGCAGATATAAAGTACACTTAATTGCCATTGGTGTATTTCCTACTTAATAATAATATATAGGACCTGTAATCTGGCAGGAATGTGCCATTTTTTTAATACATTTGAAATGTTATCTCTTAAATTGTCCTCAGTGAGTTAAAAATGATGAGCCAAAAACAGCCAAACTGGAGCGCATTTTAACTATGATATCTGGTCATACGAGCCCAGAAATACATAAATGTGTTATCAAATCAAAACCAACTTCAACCACCACCCTGTATGAACCTTTTCAGTCCGGCTTCAGATCCCAACACAACACCCAAACAGCTCTCCGACCTCCTCAGACTCCGCCCACCTCAACATCTTCTGGATGTTCCCTTTAATAACGAGAACTTGTGATCATTTTGTTCTTTTAATCCATAATATGGCAGAACATGAATCTAATTACAGCGCCCACTTAATGAATTAAAACCATAAAAACACTTGTTCTTGCTCTCTCTGTGTTTAGTTTTCCTGTTTCTCTTTCGTACCAGCACACAGCTCTGACACACTCCGTCCCTGTGATATGATTTAGCTCAGCAGTGTGCTGTTTATTAAAAAATGGGCAGACTGCTGAGCTAGACACCTCCCCGCTGTTTCTGAATAATAAGTATTAACTCTGTGCATCTCCTCGCTGGAAACGCAGCAATGCAGCCGTAGTGGCTGCTTTTCCGTATCATGGAAGTTCTTACAGACGAATGTGACTGAGTTATGACCTTATTTGGATTAACCAGGAGACTTTTGTTATACAGCAGGAGCTTTATAAATTCATAAAACTATCATGCTGTCACTCTTCCTCCTGGAGGAGATTAATAAGTGTGTGACACAGAAGAGGAGTGAACTGCCTCCGGAGAAATATGCCCAATTCATGCTCTTTATCATTTATCTGTGCTGTATGTTTGTGTAACGCCATAAATCAATACCCATCAGACTTCACTGCCGCATCTTATGAAACATGCATGGCCATATTCATATAAATTCTGACAGGAATAAACACCAACAGGTTTCTGAGCATCTCTTACAGGTTTTTACGAGTGATAGTTGATGTACAAGCTGTCAAGACAAAAGAGAAGAAGAACTCAGTAGTTTACCCGGTTTTCCTTAAAGAAATAATTCAATTTTATAAAAAAAAAAAAAAAGCATTAAAAAGACCTCATATTCTTTTTATTGCGTTTGCTGTGTTTAAATTTTTAATTGAATTGAATGCTTTTTTTGAACATGTAATAGAAAAACATGGGTCGTCACCATAAACAAATACATGGATAATCCAAAAACAAAAAAACAATGAAGGTAAACTGTTGACAATATCTTGCGTGTGCAGCAAGTTTACATGCTGGAAAAAGAGCAGGCAGAAGTATAAACTTATTAAACCTACCTTTTTATTGCCACATACTACAGCCAAGTTTTTAATTTCTCCATATTTATAATATTGACAACATCCACCATCTATTCAGGAACCAATGGTCCTTATAATATCTTGACTAAAATATATCAGAAGCTACTTGTATACAAATGTACACATAACATTTCACCTATATATAATACTTAATTTCTTTATACATACTAGGGGTGGGAAAAAATATCAATTCATCAATGCATTGCAATACTTCTCCCTACAATTCAATATCGATTCAGCAAATCCTCTGAATCAATTCACCTCCTGCCCAGTGGGGGGCGCTGAACATGTAGACCAGATGCTTTTTCTAACCTAAAATCTACATGTGCACACTAAGTATGTAGCCAGAAATGAAGGGACATGTGATATTGCTAAAAAAAAATGTCATGTGAGGTTTATCACAATGACCAACAGAAAAGAAATATTATTGAAGTTTACATGCACTTTACTTTTTCAGTATTTAAACAGAACCACAGAGGTTCTGAAAAATACCCAGCCCTTATACATACAATACTACGAGGGAGGATTAGAGCCACGTTAAGAAAAAGTAAAGTTACGAGAATAAAGCTGAAAAGTTAGGAGAATAATCTCATAAAGTTATGAGAATAACTTTTCAACTTTATTCTTGTAACTTTACTTTTTTTTTTAACATACTTTCTTGTAAGGTGGCCCTAATCCTCTATCGTACTATACAAATTGTGTTCTTTGTGTAATAAAAATATATTTTGACCTATAATATTTTTTATTTTGAACTTATTTAAATCAATCAAACTTGTTTGTATAGCACTTATACAAAACCTTGTTGCAGAAAGTGCTTTACATTGGAAAAAAAAGGAAAAATAAAAGTAAAAAATTGAAAACACTGAAAGTACAAGCCCTTGCCCACCCTTGCGATCCACATCTAGCACACACACGAAGACTTTGAGAAGAGATTCTAACAAAAAACAGAAAAAGAGGACTGAGGAAAAACTATCTTGAATTAAAAATGAGGAAACACAGGAGCTAAGGCTAAAATGAGAAAATGGAGTATGGATTAAAATGTTCAGAGACAGATGAAACCAACTGCAGAGCCTCGAAGTGCCTCCTTCTTCGTCCTCACTGTAGATAAAAATCCTTTAAGATTTTTGAAATAAGTGATGTAGGACCTTACAACACTGGAAACATTACTCTATAAAAACAGTACTTTTACTCCTCTCTGGATGGTTTTTGGTGATAGTATGATTTACAAAATGGCTCACCTCAAGTACTTTACTCCTTGACAGCAACATTCGGCTACTTCATCTGATTGGCCCTAAAGTGATATGATTGACATAAGGATTGTCCAGTTACCTTCCAGATTGTGAAAGGTTTTCCCCTCCACAAATCCTCACTGTGGGTAGTTGCCCAGACAGAATATATCCTGTTGCCCCTCCTAACCTTGCAGTGCAGCTGGATCCACTAGATTCAATAGCTGAAACCGTTCCTTATCACGGATATAGTGCACTATATAATGTGTTTGCCATTTTGTAGTGTTGTTGAAATTCTCAGCATTTAATTTCATTCACTATATAGTGCACTGTGAAATACCCACAATGAGCAAATATGAGTGTACATACGATGTACCCTATTTTGTACTCCCGTATACCCCAATGCGTTGCAGTCATGTTTTTTCAGGGAAGAAGAAGAAGGAGAAGAAGAGAAAGATGGCTGCTACGGCACAAATTGGTGCTGCTTTTGTTGATAAATGTAAGTAACGCTAAAGTATCATTAAAGTAACATTAAGGCAACAATAAAGTATCTTGAACACTTGTTATCTTTGTGCCTGGTTTGTTTACGTGATGCTTGGCACATCCACGTGCTTCACAGGATTATCCGGCGCATCCACTGACGCAATGATGTTTAGAAAATTTCAGCGTAGTGTCTGAAATCTCGTTCGGTCATTCCCTATGTAGTTCACTGTTTTATTAACACTATATAGGAAATAGTCAGTTAGTGAATGATTGAACAGTTTCGAACACAGCTACTGTCTATAATCAGGCAGATCCATCATGCCAAGCTCCAATAAATCCAATCAAATGATTGTGCTTGGCCCAATCAGCGTCCTTTAAAGCAGGAAGAGGTGGAGCTACGACAGCAGAAAGTGACTGTTCATACAGAGATTAGCATGGATGCTAACAGCTTTAGCAGTAGATTTGTCAGATCTGGACCACATTTCTTTATTAAATGAAACAACAGTGAATGCACTCCTTGACAGGAGGGATGTTTAAGCTCCACTTCTGACATGTTTTGGAGAGAGTTTGTTCTACGAAGTGGCTCATGTTTTGTACTTTATGGCAGCAGCACCCACCTACTACATTACCTGATTGGCTTGTAATGAATGTGATTGACAGAAAGATCATCCAATCACCTGCTGGATATGTTTCTGAATTCATTCACATTAGTAAAAATTCTTCTCATCTTTAAAAAGCACCTTTAGCTTTCTTTTCAGGCTTGTTGCTTCACATCAGTCTGTTTTTTTTTTGTACAAAACTGACGCTGCTTTGGTGTGAAAAGTAGAACCTTCAGAAACAAACACTAAATCAAACACTTTCCTGTTTCAGTTGACAGAAATAACTCCAAACAAGCCTCACACTGAAAAGGAGAGCGACACATCTCTCCTCCTTTCAGTCTCTAAAAGAAGGTGTTTATGTCCTTTATGCTCTCAGGCGCTGATTTCACTTCACGGCGCCAAAACGTGTCAGACGGCTTTTTAAAATAACCCCGTTTGAGGGCTAAATAGATGCTCGTGCAAAATACAGAGAGTAAAAAAGGCAAGATTGAATAAGCAGAGGAGAGACACAGAGATGGAGATGAATGAACGAGGTGAAGGACTGAGAAATTTCTCTCCCTGATGGGTTGTCAAAATCACTTTTCGCTAATGTCCCTCTTAACCCTGAATATATCTCGGCACACGCACACATGGGCAGCCATTCATTTTTTTGAGCCATCTGGTCGCAGCTTTTAAAGCCGGTTTAGTGGGACAGCGAGACTGAAAGAGACTGAGAGGGAGAGCAAGGTGAAAATGGGGACAAGAGCTTTTAAGCGAGAAGAGACAAAGAGGAAGTGTATTGACTTTCTGACCAGCCCGTCATTATCATCAGAGCGCCGTACAAAAGTTTGCTCTTCATGAATTGTGACTGAAAATGGCTCAACAGTTGGTTTGGGACTGTATAAAAAAATGGACAAGCCTTTTTGTTTAAAGTAATCAAACTTAACCTCACAACCTGTGTTCATTTTGACGGCACTTTTAGTTATAGCCTTTTGCCTAAAATATCTTTTAGTTTTAGTCATAATTTAGTCATCTAAATTGTTTTAATTTTAGTCTAGTTTTAGTTGATGAAATTTCACAACATTTTAGTCGACAAAATCTATCGTAAATTTAGTCGACTAAAATATAAAGTGTAAAGGGTAAGGCATTTTTTAAGTTTTTATGATTTAACTTGTCTCTACTTTCTACATGAGGAAATTAGGTCTGATTGGATTAAGTCTCTGTCAAACATTTTCATCTAGTTTTTATTTGTTGGTGAAAATATCAGTTAATTTAGTTTAAGTTTTTGTCCATGTGCACTTGTTTTTAAAGTTAATGTTTATTTTTCATCAGGGGAAAAAAGGTTATTGACAAAAACTATGATGAAAATAATTAGTCAACCAAATTTACACTGCTCACTGTCACCCCCTATCAGGAACACCAACATCGTTTCATTACATCTCCGGAACCGCATAACAAATCTTTTAGGGGACAAATTTGTTTGAAGGATCAAACTTTTGTCAATATAAACGTGGCTTCAGGTCAAATATATCCATAACAAAAAAAGCTTATTTAAAGTGTAGTGTTTAATGCCAGAAATGTTGTATTTGTGAATTCACAGTGAAAAATGTTTTTTAGTGTTTTTTTTAATCACATTTTCTTAAAATAAAAACAGCAGTAGTGGTGACAGTAGTGTCCAATCTCCCCAGCATAAATCAGTAAGCACTCTCCAGCTTTGACTGCTTCAGCAGGCTTTTAACTGACTGTAATAGACGACATCACATCACCCAGGTTTTAGTATCTTTAGATTCACTTCCTATTAGTTTTAATATTGATGTTAAAATTCTCATGATCACTCTTCAAGTGCTAACAAATTTAGCTCCAAGCTTTATCACTGATCGAATGAGAAAGCCCACAGGGAAAAGGGTAAACAATCAAAATAATAATTGTTTTTTTTTATTTAATCAAGCTTTAACCAAAGTGGCTGTGATTGGATATATTCCTAACTTGTCTCCACTTTCTACATGACCAAATTAGGTCTGATTGGATTAAGTCTCTGTCAGACATTTTAGTCTAGCTTTTATTTGCTGATGAAAATGTTGTAGTTTTTGTCCATGTGCACTTGTTTTTATTAGCTTCATCATAGTTTTCGTCAGGAGGAAAAAAGGTTGTTGACAAAAACTATGACGAAAATAATTAGTCAACTAAGTTAACACTAACCGGGTGTAGTTTCTTTCACTAAAATCCAAGATAAAACTATCAGCCCCGCGGTTCCTCGTCCCGTGTGGGGCTGTTCAATCTTATAAGTGCGGCTGTAATGGTCAGACTAATATCCGTGTCAGACTAACTGCAGATTAGACGAAGAACGAAGCGCTTCGTTTTGAACTGATGTCAAAGAATTATCGATTACCCGGCCGTCCGCCATTCATGAAACACACAAATGAGCAGCTTTATCATGAGGCCATTCAGGAGGTGTCCAATTTCCCCACACGAGTCATTGATAAGCATTCTCTCTGCCCGTCACTCAGGACTTAGACTGATTCCCTCTCAGCCCAGGAGCCCAATTTAGTCACCGCAGAATCTATCACACGGTGATGCTATCTGCAAGTAACCCAATCTCCCCCCTACCCGTCCATCTGTCTTCCCCTCTGTGCCTGCACTCCCCTCTCAGCCCACTCCTCTTTATTCCACTTGTACCTCTCACTGTTTTCCTGTCTCTCACCCTCTGCTATCTTTCTGGAAGACCTCACAAACTAATCTAGTGTGGGGAGAGCCTGACTTTGCATATAGATCATATCCCTCCTGACAAGGGATAGAGAAGAAAAATGTCTACATCGCTTACATATGAAGCCTTTCAGGGAGGTGATGGATGAGTTGCATTTAGCTTCAGCAAACTTTTGAGACATTTCACTGATATGGCTTGATTAATGACCGAGTCGAGACGGCCACTATAAGAGGGAATCTACGGGGAAGGGAAATTCTCCTCAGATTTCAGATAAAAATACAAAACGAACGTTTCTGTCAATCAGCGGGCCCATATGTGAAGGGTCTGAGGGGCCGACGGATGAAGTATATTGAGAAGATTCACACGTGATGCTCTTAAAGTTTCCTGAATGTCCTTCAGTGATAAAATCTCTCAGCCCAGGAGCCTTGGTGTAGACCTCCTACTGCTGTGGACTTATGGAGCTTCAATAACTACATTTACAATCATGTGACCATTCCTTTAGCCCTACTCCTTCATCATTACAGTCCCTGATATAAACTTTAGAGAGATCCACAAAATAAAACATATGGTAGTTCTGCAGACAGCATTTCGTATGGCTGGAGCGCCCGCTTTGCTCGAGTTACGCTGCAGGTCTATCGTGAATTCCCGTATGTACGCTGCACTGCTCTGGCTCATTAGCATATGAAACCAGCCGTTCTGAAATGAGCAGTGATGTGAGCGTGGAAATAATGCAGCTGTGCTTTATTCATAGGCTTTGTGGATCAAAACATGTTACTAACATTTCATGAAGACATCAAGGATCCATGTTAAACTGCAGAAAGGAGCAAAATATGGGACCTTTAACATAAATATACTTTTAGACTAGTTAACCTCATTTTAATGGCAGCTCAGCTAGATGCTGCTATAGTAATCAACATCATTCTCCTCAAGATTGTATTCATTATTACCTCCACCAAGGAGGTTATGTTTTTGCCAGCATATGTTTGTCTGTCAGCAAGATTACAAAAAAAACTACTAGACGGATTTTGCTGAAATTTTCAGGAGATGTTGGTAATGGCCCAACTTAGGAATGATTGGATTTTGGTGGTGATCTAGATAACCGTGATTAGAGAGCGATCGTTTTTGCTCACTAACTGCTCTAACTAATAATGATATCAACATGATTCTGAGTGCTAGGTGTGGGTTTTCAGGGTCGAGGAATCAGATTATGACGGTGATTAAGGACTAAGTAAACAGGACTTATGGGGTAAGTGGTCTGAATAAAAAGAAATAATGGAGAACAGAGCTTTGTTCCCTGCAAACAACAACAGCAGAGAAGAAATCACTCTAAATCCATGGCTTATTTGATCATAGCGAGGTAGCTATTCGCTGCTTTTGCATGGGAATTTTTGATTTTTTTGACCAGTCAACAGACTTCAGCACTTTAAGCTCCATCCTGACAGCAGGGGTCATCTTTGGGTACCTTTTTCCTTATTTGGCAGTAAAACACCTGTAAATGTGCACCGTAAGAAGCCAAACTGAACCAGATTTAATGGAAATGCAGTACCAGTGTGAGAGCGCTGCTTTTGAAGGCCCCAGAGGTAAAGAAAGAAGTGAAGGAAATAAAAAAGACTCAGGAGGAAGAGCCAAGAGACTGTGGACCTGAGCAAGCATGCATCACCTGTCAGCACTAAACCACAGACAGGATATTAAAAAGCTTAATTATGAAAATTAGATTTTATTTAAGCCAAGGTGTTGTGGAGCAAAGACCTTAATTAATCCATATCTACCGGTCAAATGTCTCTTCGGCATCAAGGGAGAGAATATCTCCCGGGTTTTGTGACCTCGGAGCGCATCTTTTAATATGAAGCAGATGTTAAGCATAATCAGAGTTGCATCTTAATTTTAATGAATCCTGCAGGGTCGTAATAAGTGCCATTAAACACCACACGGCACCACATAGTCTGAAAACCACCGCAGTGGCAGGCTCGGATTATTATGGGACAATATGGAGGGCATAAAACAGATGAGCTCAGAGTGATGGTGGGGGGGATAGTAGCTCTACTGCAGCTGGTAGAGCGTTTCTGTACTTATTTATTTATTTAGACTTTCTTTTATGAATTCAAACTTTGTTTTCTCCAGGCTACATCTACAGAATTGTCTTTCTAGTGGATAAAATGTCCTCCTTCCTGATGGAAATACACACAAATATAAAATAATTCATTCATCATATGGTTTTATCCCTTTTTTGCCTCATTCTGTAACAGATATTTGAAGAACTTTCCATTCAGGACTGGAAATTTTAAGTTATTAAACACTAGGACACATATTATAGCAACAAGAACTTTCATCCAGAAAGGGAGAGACAGAAATATCACACATATCACATTTGGTCCAGACCAAACAAACTCTGGTTCCCCTTTTCTGTAAAGTTTGGTCTGTTTGGTGTGCAGTTAAAGCTCACCAAAGCACCGGGGACAGCTTGGTCTGTAGGACAAGGTGGACCAGGAGGACATGGCCGAGCAAAGGAGGATGTATGGTCACCCTACCATTTCTGCTCTCACTCTTTTTTTCTGAGTCTGGACAAATCAAAATGTGATTTGGACAAATCAAAGTGTTTGCACAGTGGACCCTCAGAAACAGATGTGCACACAGACCAGCATGCCTTCCTCAACACTGACATAAAAATGACAGAAAGAACATTGACTATTACAGATTAAATGTCGTAGTTTGTATAGTTCATTCTGTCTTTTATTAAATTTCTTGAAGGGCCTTCGCAACCCCCCCTGCAGTGTCCCACATCTGGATCTCGACCTCAGCTTTAGGAACCACTGCCCTAAACAATGTCCAGAAGTTCACATGATTAATTCAGTAAATTAAATTAAATTATCTGCATTCAGAGACGAGGAGAGGAGCGTGATTTAGCTCTTGGTCTTTAGTCAAGGTTGCAGATGGAGAGCGAGCTGTAGCCGTGGAGGAGAGCCATCGTTAAAGTCACTCTCTGCGCAGCTCTGCACCGTGAGCTCCTCATTACCGCTTCAGTTTGACATCAGCTTGGTGTGCTACTGCAGTTTGTGATCATGTTTTAGGAAAAGCTGCTGCATCCACACATTTCTGTTTGTTAGTCTGAAGCCGAAGTCCAAACCACCGTCAGCATAAACACTCCTGGTCCTGGGGCTGCTCTCTAATTCAAAGAGCAAACTGTTCCTGACAACCGAGCATTTAGGGAGGACAGTCCTCCTGTTTGTCCTCCAGCTCTCTCGCCCACACGTCGACGTTTTTGTCACTTATGAGGACCTGAAGTTGACTTTCAAAAAGTACCTAAACATGAGTGTCACCCACAAAAGAAGCTCCAGTGCTGGAAAACAGGCCAATGTGGGAGGTGCAAAAAACCTCCAGTATCTAAGGCACTAATGTGAGACTTGTTTAGAGCAAACAAACCAAAAAGATCCACATTTTAATTATCAATTTAACAGAATTAACACATGATTCTCTTTAAATCATAAACACAAACAATAAAAGATCAGCCAGTCTGTATGACTGACACTTTTCCTAATTTAAGATCAAAATCCAGGGTAGTTTTTATACTTCACACAAAACTGGAGCTCAGGTAAAATGTTAAAAATGTTTACAGAAGTTAATTATCGTTACATATTTGGTAAAGCAAATTCAAATTAAACCATTTCATCTTGCTTTATTTTAGGTAATTCTTTCTAATTATACATTTTAATATTATTTATGTTTTTTTGAATAAAACATTTTAGCTAAATATTTTATTAAATTCCCTGCTTTTTAATATTTTTTTCTTTATTTTAGATAATTCTTATTATTTATCCATTTTAATTTTCATCTTTTTTTAATAAATATTGAAGCTAAATATTTTTATTAAATATATTGCTTTTGAATATTACCCTTTCTATTTTTATAGAGTGTTATTTAATTAGATATTTTTACTAAATATTTTATTTAATATCCTGCAATTGAATTTTTTAAACTTTATTTTAGGTAAAAAAAATTTTTATATCCATTTTAATTTTATCGTGTTTTATTTGATTTTATGAAATGTTTTTACCAAGTAATTAATTTTATATCTTTCTTTTGAATATATTTTTTACTTTATTTTAGGTAAGTCTTTGTATTTATCCATTTAAATTTTATAATGTTTTATTAAGTTTAATATTTTAAATGTGTTTGTTTAATTGTATTTATCAGTCTGTTATTATTTATCTCAATCTATTTTTTTAAATCTAAGTGTCAAACTTCATAGTGTTATTTGATGACTGGTTTATTTGCTTAATAGTTTTTCTCTTCTATTATTTTGCTTTAATTCTGTATTTGTGCATTATTGTTGCTATTGCTGTTTTCATATTGTTCTAACTCGTAATTTATCTCTAGTTTTATTATAACCTCCAGTGTTTTCTTGTTATGAACTCAATCCCTCACTCCCACAGTTATATTTGATTAAGGTTTTTAATAAAGTTTTAGTCTTTGTTCGATATAGTTTCTTTGTTCTTGTGGGATTTTAACACATTTTTTCTTGCATCTTCTTTTGTTGTTTCTGTTCATTTAAAGCCATTGGTGCCACGTGTTTAATGAAAAGTGTTGCACAGATAAAGTCTGATGATATGTCAGATATTTTACTTTTATAGGCTATTTTGTGTCAGGTGTTGCTAGATTATCTTAAATGTTCTGTAAAATATTAAACAAAAACAGACAGACTGCACTCATGTCCTTTGCAGATCATTGCAATTTAATAGGCCCACTCCGATTGTGGGAAACAAGGCGTATAAATAAATAAAAGAGTTATTCTAAGAAAAGGGAGGCTTTCCCCCCTTAAATCTTTAAACATTTTCCTGAGAGAGCATGGAGCTCTCACTTTTGTTCTCAGAAACAGGATTTACTGTCCCGAGTGTTCATCAAGAAGAGTTTCTAGAGTGAGGAGTTTCTTACAGTTACAGAAATAAAACAAATTAAGGCTCTTATCATTAGAAAAACTGCAAATGGTTTGTCTTGTGTTGGTGCCTCGGGACAAATAACCTATAAGAAGGGACATCATCTTCCACCGTCAGCTTTAGTCATGAATACAGTCAGTATGAGTCTTCCAGCTCATCAGACAAGTCACAGCATGTGTTTAAGGTGCTGTAGTTGCCTAAAGTGACAAAGTGACTGTTGTATCTGAAAAAAAAGACGTGTAAGATGATCTTGCCATAAGCTGTGGAAATATCCAAAGTCAAAGCTCAGCCTGGAGGGTGTGAAAAAACATTGAAGTTTGGTCCAACTGAGTCGAGCACATCCAAGGAAAACTGCATTTTGCAGTGTTTTGCAAGATATTAGGTGTGTTGGTCCAGCACTGAGATATTCAGTTTAGTACCATTTCAGGTGGAGTAACATGTTTATGCCTTGAGATACAGTTAAGATTAAAATAAATAAATAAATAAATAAATAAAACAAACTGGCCACATGTGTCAGATTGAATTGACCCAGACCTTAAATCAGAGGCTGAGCTGTAGTGGTCAGTCATAACGATTTAACATATTTAATTATAAAAAAAAAAAAACATCTTCATAGCTGTCTCAGTTTTTTTATTCCAACTATAAAAACTCTCTTTTGTCTGCACACTCAGCTGATCGGAGGACACGGATAACAGTTTCCTTGTCATTTTAGGTTGAACCTTCATGGTTGAATACATTCATATTTACTCTCTTATTTCACTGAAATGCGTGGCAGCTTGTACAAATTCTGCCACAAGGGAAATCTGAGGCAGGGCTCTACCCTCCTGACAAACAGTAACAACACAGTGGCCCATGTAAGTTGGTAGCTCTAATTCTTCTTGAAACCAAAACTGACTTGTTGTGAAGTAATAATAATAATAATAATTCAACATACAGTATGTTCTAATTTACTGTTCCAGCTAGAAGTGCTCTGAGAGCACGAAGATCCACCTCGACATTTCTGACACTGTTTGTCAGATCACGAGATGTTAATTAACCCGGCACACCAGATACACCGCTCAAAATATTTCACTAGTTCATCTGGGAAAGAGCCCATAGCAAGTGTTTGGAGAGGGCTGAACTGTTCAGAAGCATATCCGGCAGGTGATTGGACGATCGTTCCATCAATCAACATTTATTATGGGCCAATCAGATAATGTAGTTGGCAGGCACTACTGCGTTAACGTGAGCCACTTCGTGAAACAAACTCAGGTCAAAACATGTCAGAAGTGGAGCAAAAATATCCTTACTATAGAGAAGTTTGTAGTGTTGATATTTTAATTTACACTGCAAAAACTCAGATCTTGGCAAGTGTGTTTGTCTAATTTCAGGTCAAGTACATCTAAAGCACTCATTTTCATTCATGTTCACTTGACATATTCACTACAAAGAATAAAAGGTAAAAAAATAAGATATTGAATTGCTCGTAATGATAAGTAAATATCTGCCCGTGAAACAAGTAAAGTTTAATGAGTGGGGGCCTTAAATTCAGCTTTAATAACTACTCTGAATAGAGCATTTCGTTTTAAGATACCATTCAAGGGAAATTTGTCTCATCTCATTGGCAGATAATTTTACTTTTTACACACAGCTCAGGTCTTAAACTTAGTTCTAATATCTGCAAATAAGATGTTAATGCAGACACGTTAGGGAATTGTGCCTTAGAATAAGTCTACTGAGGTTTTTTTGGAGTAGAAACTGGAAAAATACTCCCAGCTAGATCTGCGTTTTTGCAGTGTTATAAAGAAATGCAGTCAAAATCTGATCAGCAGCTACACAAATCTAAGTGCAGTCACTTCCTGCCGTCATCTGGCTCGTCTCTCTCACCTCTTCCTGCTCTAAAAGACTCTGATTTGACCGTCCTGCTTTGGGCCAAGCACAAACTGTGTAGACTGGAGCTTGTCAAGATGGATTTGCATGATTACAGACATTGAATCAGGCTGGTCCCGCTTTAATATATTAATAGTCCTTGAAAAACAAATCCTGTATCTGCAACCGGATTCAGATCACCACCAAAATCTAACAATTTCTTCCTTGTGTCATGATCAACATTCCCTGAAAATTTAGTCAAAATCCGATTTTAACTTTTTGAGTTATCTCGTTAACAAACTAACAAACTCACAAATGCCCACATAAACATAACTTCCTTGGCAGAGCTAATTCATATACAAATACATACTTACTACAGTCTTTTGAACCAGTTTAATACTTCTGTAAAAAAAATCTAATTTTAACAGAGTGTGAATCTGATAACTGGAGTTTCTGCAGTCAGCCTCAAGTGGACATTTCAGGAACTGCAGTTTTTGGCTCTGGGCTCTAAAGGTTATTGCTTTATTGATCCTGGAGAGATTGAGTCTATACTGAACCTCCTGAAGGGGCTTATGAAAAACTAGAAAAGGAGGGCACTCACTTGACCAAACAGAAGAAGACCTTGTCCATTTGTCTGCAGCAGTCAGCCCTTAACAGACAGCACTAAGTCAACAATAAGTCCTGAAAAAGGTCTTCTTACCGACTGTAATCATCATTTAAATGGTACTGAATGTGTTGAATCTTTATTACCCTAAAATTATGTTTTGATTTAAAGTCTCCCTCAGTTCTTGGACTCATGAAAACAAGGACAGAGATCCAGTGGTTTTTAAAGAATATTGATGCTCATTCTTGTTCCATCGAATACTCT
Source organism: Cetoscarus ocellatus (assembly GCA_037902135.1). Classification (NCBI taxonomy): domain Eukaryota; kingdom Metazoa; phylum Chordata; class Actinopteri; order Labriformes; family Labridae; genus Cetoscarus; species Cetoscarus ocellatus. The sequence continues at coordinate 184,988 of JBAMNC010001620.1, read as the reverse complement.
GCTGCTGTTGGGATTATGGAAATATCGATCAAATCTGCAGGTCTCTTGTTCTCACTTTGTATTTGAAAACTGAGCTATTGATCTTTTATCTGAGATGAACTGTGTGTGCAGGGCTCTGATGGATTTCTGTCTGCTATAAATAATGAAAAGATTTGTTCTTATACATTTATGATTGTTATTGACCTTGAACCTCTGCACGGCATGCAAATTTCATATTTCCCTTTGTCATGCTTTTTATGACTCTTTGGAGAACACTTCCTGTGGAGACACACTGCCCCCTATTGTACGTCATTTAGCACACACTGATGTAAAATCTGGTTCTTTCTTGTTAAGCATGATTAAAAAAAAGACCATATTTTAATGACATCTAATTATTTAATCTCACAGGTCCCATGTCACACTCCTGGATGAGCCCTTAATTAATTTTGACCAGATTGGAGGCCTTTGCAAGCACATATTTAATTTCACACAACTGATATTCAACCACAAAACTGCAAAAGAGATTAAAATTAATAATTTCACATTAGATTAAACTACACCCACCAAAATTATAACCCTGCAACATGGAAGCAAAGACGGGAAAAACTGAACAGGCCACACTGTCACATTAATACAATAATTTGAAGAATAAAAAAGAAAAAAAAATCAAAATCACAGACAAAAGAAAGCCAGAAGATTTTCTTCAACATTTCTCCAAAAGAGAAAAACCCTTACTTTTTTTTTTAAAGGCATCATTCACAACCGGATTCTGCCAGCATCAAGCTTTGGGTGCTTGATTAGATGATCATATTCTTCTAAAAAAAGAAATCATTTAGATGTTTAAAATCAATTTAATTTCAGAGTTTGAAAGATTAAGAAAATAACTGGAATGTGGTATTTGTGTAGCATGTTTTTAATATTTATTCAACCTGATTATTTATGGTGTCCCTTTCAGGGCTGCAGAGGTTTGTTGTAATTGCACAAAAAGTAATAATCTGCATAAAATCTCCCAAAAAGACATTATCCAGTCAACCAACTCACCAACCAACCAACCATCAATCAACCGGGAAACAAAGACAGTTCAAAAGTTTATCAACCAACCAGATATCTAACAAACCAAATAGCTAACCAACCAATAAATCAACCAACAGTTTACCCAAGTTTATTAACCTACAAATCTACCAACAAACAGTCAGGCTGACCAATCAACCAACCATCCAACCCTAACTATCTAATCAGCAAATTCACGCTTCCCAGTAGGAGGGACTATAACTTAATCCAGCACCCTTGGTTGTAATATTTTTCAAAGCCAGTGGACAGACTGAATTAGCTCTCGTTGACCAAAGTTAAGTACATGTACTCCAAATTTGAGTACTAGTAGAGCTGAACTGAGGTTGATATCACTGATGTCATTTTTCCGCCCAAACGGTTTTCCATAGATGGATAGCATCGTGCATCCCTCTGTTAAATTCGTCCTCCACAAAGTCAACCATTGGCCCACCATCACCAAACAAACATCCCCTTCACCTCCATCCTCTCACCACAGATCTCTATCTTCATGAGGATAGAGCCGTCTTAGCATGTCATGTTTTTTAATATCCCCCAGAGACCCCTGATAAATATTTATTAAAGATATGCCATTAAGATGGGTCCAAAGGAGCCGCTGCTAGGCCGTTAGCAAACACCTTTTGTTTGATTTCTGTAATACGCTGATAGTTGTGAATCCAAAATGGAGGCTCTGTAAGAGAGCAGACATGCTCCGACGTTATAAGGCAGAGGGACATTTGTTCTTCTGTGCAGACGTAGATGTTTGAACCCTCAGACTAAAGTTACTGAAATATTTGATGAAGGGTAAAACAGAAGGTTAGGATAAGCAGCCAGGAGCTGTCTGAATACCCAAGACTTGAATCTAAAATGTGAAGAGGATTCAGATCTTCAGACAAATGCATTTAGCTCTATTTCACGTCTCTGTTCTTCGTTTTAAACTGATGCACCAACCAAAGATCAACCTTTATTTCAGTTAGAAACCACAGCAACACAGTAAATATGCATTTTTTAAGATAAAAATAAAATAAATATAGAGCAGTTTGGTTTAAACTTTTTGTAAATTGTCAGATGATTTAATTTGTTATAATTCTATAATATAAAACATTTTAAATGGAGTTGATTGTTTAGTTGGTTGGCTATTTGGTTGGTTGGCTGATTTCATAGTCGGTCAAATAAAAGTTTAGTTTCCTGGTTGTTGGAGGAAATGGTTGGTTAGTTGATTGATTGTTGATAAACCAGTCAAAAAAGTGGGTCGTTTATTTGATTGGTTGGTTCTTTGGTTAATTGGTTAAGTTGTTGATGTATTGTTGGTTAAAAAAAATCACAGGGTTTTATGATTGGCTTATAAGTTGGCGAGGGGTTGATTGGTTGGTTGTTTTGTTGATTGGTTGATTATGTAAGAGTTTAATTTTGTGGTTGATGGATTGATTGGTTGGTCAATTACCTGGTTGGTAGGTTAGTCATTTGGTTGGTTGGTGGATTGCCTGGTTGCTCAGTTGTGTGTTTTGTTGATTGGCTGGTCTTTTATTTGATTGGTTTTCAAGTTGTTGCTCGTGTAATAGGTAAGTTAGTGGGTTGGTTGGTTCAGTGGTTGGTTGTTTGTTAGCTTGGTCTTTGTTAGACAGGCAGTCACCTTGTTGGCTGTTGGTTGATTGGCTAGTTGGGCCATTGGTTTGTTTAGGTTAATTGTGTGTTTAGTCTTGCAATGAACTTGTGGACTGCTGTTTAAATAGTTGGATGGTTGCTTCAGTAGTCAGTTGATTAGATAATGGGACTGTCATTTGGTTGGTTGATCAACTTGTTGGTTGGTTCATTGGTTAGCTCAACTGTTTGTTGGTTGATTGGTTAGCCTGGTGGTTTGTTGGTTGGTAAACTTGGGCGGGATGTTGGTTGATTTATTGGTTTGTTGGCTGGTTAGCTATGTGATTTATTAGGTAACTGGTTGATTGATAAACTTGTGAGCCATTGGTTGCTTTACGGGTTGATGGTTGGTTGCCTTACTGGTTAATGTCTTATCAGTAGGGTTGTCATACAGTTGGTCAATTGCTTGGTTGGTTGATTGGTTGTATGAATGGTTGGTGGCTCAGTTAGCTGAGTGGTGGTGGGGTGATTTAGGTGGATGCTTGGCCAGTTGTAAGTTTATCCATTAATTTATTATTGATTGTGATATTGGCAGGTTGGTCAACTGATTGGTTTATTAGTTTGTTGATTGGTTGCTTGATAATTAGTCAAAAAGTTGGTCAGCTGGTTGTAAAATGGTTGTAAAATTTGTTTATTTAGTTGATTTAATGGTTGACTAGTCATCAGGCCATTTGATGGTTGGTGGGTTGAATAATTAGATGATTGATTTGTTAGTTTATCACACAGTTTTTTTAATTGTTGGCTGATCTGTTAGTTTTGTTAGTAGTTAGTTGCCTTGCGGGTTAATTAATTGGGCTGTAGAAGTATTTGTTGATTGTTTTTTCAGCTTGATATTTGATACAGTGGTTCTTCTACATTTCAAAGATTTCCCCTTTTTTACTGTATTTGTGTTAAAGTGAAACAAGAGCAGATACACATTTACTTCAGTGATGCCCTTGAGACGTTACGAGGAGGTCAAATCTGATTTAATCATACCTTTCAGAGAATCATAATTAACAAATAAATTATTTATGGCGACGTCACTGAGGCATTTTACTGGAAAGTGTCTCAAAGGGAGTAAGGTAAACGTTAAAATCATTGATGCCACATAAATTCTCCCTCTCTCTCTCCCCTCAGTCCTCCCCTCCTCCTCGGTCTCACCTTTTCTCAGGTCACATCAGCCCTCTGGTGGCTCCGCCCCTCCGTTTGGCGTCTGTACGTTCTGTCCTGCTTCTTCTTCCTCGAAGGCCCTCCATGGCCCACTTTGGTTCAGATGTATAAGAGGAAGTGAGTGTTTCAGTGGACCTGTGCTGCTTTGTCTGGGCATTTTCATAAGAGAGTGAGCACTGTGTGTGCTTAAGGTCATTTCTGCTCTGATTAGCTTTTATAGACTTCTAATGAACTATTTTAACTTAAGGGAATAATGACGTTATGGCCACTCTGATGCAGAATATCAAGGTTTTATCTTATTTTAAAGGAGAAATAGGATGTCAAAATGCCAAGATTGTTTTATTCATTCTATTTTCTCATTAATAAACATACAATACTCTATGAGAAATGTGTTAAAATGCTAATGTGTCGGAGCAACAACACTTTAAGACTAATCTTAGTCACAAAGCAGAGGACACTATAAATCAATAGAGATAAAAAGGGTAGAACTGTAGATATGTCAATTCAAGTCAGTGAGGATGTTGAAATTAGAATAAAACAAGAACTTGAACTTCTTAACTGTTTTTTGATGCATTAATTTTTAACAACAGCTTTACTGTTTCATTATCCCAGAGTTTGGCTCACTTCTCCAGCTGAGAGTCTGGCATTGGGCTCATTTATATATTTTACTGTACATTTAATGGAAGAGTTCAATCTATTATATATTGATTTTCTGACAGATTGGTCAGTTGGTAAGATAGATAGATAGATAGATAGATAGATAGATATAACTTTAAAAAGTTTACAGGAAACACTTTTAGTAAAAATGTTAGAGCTGATTGGTTCTAAAACTTTTGATGCAAGTTTTTTGTAAGTATCACCGGGTGTCATGCCTGAGAGGAAGTAGTTATTTTTGTTTCCAGACTCCAGCCTGTTTTATCGACTTTGAGGTAGTTTTATTGTTCAGTCCAAACTTGTTTTAATCTTTCAGCCGGATGAATACTAATGACAAGGCTGCTCTAAAGTCTAAGACGTGTTTTATAGCCCTCCCCCTGCCTGTAAAAGGAGCTGTGGAGAAAAATGATTACCCCATCTGTCTGAGGGACATGCTAATCTGAAAAGGTCGAGGCAAGGTCTCAGGAGGGGGAGGGTCAAAAATATGTGTGATAATGAAATAAAGGAGAGTGGCCTCAGTGTGTCTATAAAAACATCTGAGGCTAATTATGAGAGAGACGCACCGTGCAGAGATTAGACATGCTTTAGGTTGTACAGAGAGAAAAACTTTGGGATTCTGCATCTCATTTCAGTGTTGAAAACAATCTTTAAGTAAATAAAATAAGTTTTCAGAATCATAAAAATGCCAGAAACTTCTGAACAAGGACACTGTGGGTGTGTTTGTTAAAAAAACTGCCAGCTTCTTCCCATAGGTGCATTTACAATGTTTTTATTGGTTTAATTGGCAACTGATTTGGCAAAAACATTGATTAGCATTTATACAGGACAAATCAGGGTCGCAGGCATGTTGACATGATTTGGTATCCTATTTCAGTTTGTTCAATGACTCCCATTATCTGTGTGAAGCTGGACCCCCACCCCATGCAAAACTTCAGCCAAATAGTCTGTTTCCTTTGGGCTAAAAAATTTTTCAATTGTGCTGCTTCGGTTTATAAGTTATTAAATATTATTCTATAGGTCATCCAGAGTTCACCCAGCCCCCCATTTTCTCCAAATGGACCTTATATGGTACAGTTTGTTTGTGCTTCGTTTGTGCTGGGTAAAAACTTTCATTTGTGCAACTACGGTTTTATAGATACTACACATCTTAATTTTTTCGGAGATGACGTCAAACCCCTCCTTCACGGGGCCGTAAAATACTTTGCTTGTGCTATTTTGGTTTACAGATATTGTTTAATTATCATGCAATTGCATTAAGGCCCTGTCATGTCTTTTGTCCCTTGTATTTCTTGATTAACAGAAGGTTGTACACTTGTACTGGATTAGCATGGTTGGTATCCTAATGATAGCATCTCAGTCATGATGGCGCCTTACCTGGTCATCTTTTCTTGAAACTGTACATCTTCCTTGATTACCTCCTTCAACAGCCCTGTCAACCAAACACATCTGAAATACCAATAAAAAGATGGCACAGTCAGCGTTTTGTTCTTCCTTTGAAAGAAGGATCATGCCCTGCACCTTTTTTGCCACTAAGGTGCACTCATATAAGTTAGATTAACTGTGGGATAAATTAAAAAAAAATTCCACAAGCATGAGATAAACCTTGTTTGACCGCCTCCAAAACAAATGAAGAGGGTAAAACCTGCACGAGAGCATTTCTGGTGGCGACGTTATTTACGGAAATTAAAATGTGTAATATCTATAAAACCATAGCAGCACAAACAAAAGTTTTTTACGGCACAAACCAGCACAAACGAAACAGACTATTTTGCTGAAATTCTGCATTGGGTGGGGGGGCAGCTTCACGCAGGTAGTCCAATTGACTCTCAGTGTTTGAGCTAAGCTAATTAGCGGGGAGCGAGCTTTGGCCATCTCTTCCTTGTTACTGCACTCACTGTTGAAAGAATGGTCTCTATCTGCTTGTCATGGACTCAGGAGTGAGGCAAGACATGAAAAGAAAAAAAAGGTTGGCGTATCCCTTTAAAGTGGGGAAAACCCGGAGCAATAAAGTTCACATAAGCACCACTGTTTGTTTTCTTTACTGAATTAATCTGACGGCAGCACTGAGTCTGTTACCTGTGCTCGAGCGGAGAATATTCTCGAGTGTTCGTTCATACCTGTGCTCACATGTGAATCTGATTATGAGCATCTCTGTGTCCTTATCTCAACAATAACAACATAACCCAGGGGAGCCTATTAGAGAGGGGGTCTCTCTAATAGGCCGGAGTGATGGGTGAGCGTCCCCAGCTTTCTCAGGAAACTCGATTTAAATGATTTTTTTCTGCCTTCACCTGCAGGCTTTAAGTGTGATGAATATGTGAGCATGTCCTGGATATGAACGTGTCATTGATGCCTAACTCGAGCCACATTGCTCCATCAAAACATCCCCTCTTTAATCCTCTTTGGTCATTTTAAATTAAATCACCTTCAATACTCCAGTATGTTGCAGGGGTAAGGCAAATTAAGTGTTCTTCATGCTCCAAAAAAAACAATAATAGCTGAAGAAGAGGATTTTTATTTTGTTAAAAAGACCCCAAAGAGTCGATAAACTGGATTCAAAAGCACCAGGATGCAAACAAGAGGAACATTACACCATCCCACGTGTTTGTGAGGCTTTACTACGATCCTCTCTCTGAGAGTGTGGTGCTATCACAGCAGGACAGCTGTGCAGCGATAGAGCCGAGGCATGCTAACACAGTGACACCGTGCTAATTTGACTGTCAGCCTGTTCATTATAACACGAGAGAGAGAGAGCTGCAGAGACAGGGACGCTTTCTGTTCTGCTCAAATCCAACCAAGATGAAGGAAATGAAGTCTGTGTGAGTGTCCAACTTGAGTTCACCCTGACATTTATAATCCCAAATCCAATGAAGTTGGGACACTGTGCAAGACATGAACAACAATCTGAAAATCCTTCTTGACCTTAAATACTCTACAGAAGGACAAAATATTTAATGTTAAAACTGAAAAATGTAATTATTTAAATAGTTTTTTTTGGGAAACTCACTCTTTTTGCCTGCAACACGTTCCAAAAAAGCTGGGACAGGGGCGACAAAAGACTGAGAAATTTGAGAGCTGCTCTAGAAACACCTGTTGGGAACATTTTACAGGTGAACAGGTTAATTGGAAACAGTTGAAGCATCCCAGTAAGGCTCAGTCGTCCACCAGTTTAACCCTCCTATTGTCCTTGGGGTCAATTTGACCCCATTCAATGTTTATCATTCAAAAAATAATAGTTGACCTTTTTGTTTTCGCTTCATATTTCATGACTTTTCCTAATTTGATGGGGATAACTGATTCAGCATAAAATTATCATGATGATATTTTTTCAATGTACCGAACACATATTGCTCACATCTGCCATACACAGTATCAACAACACCCAGAAACACCGGCGGTTTCTCTGGGCCGAGCTCATCTGAGGTGGACTGAGGCAAAGTGGGTTACCTGAAAACAGGTGAGTGGGTCTAAAAGGAGAATCCACGAAAGGCTCAGTCGTTCACGAGCAAGGATGGGACGAGGTTCACCGCTTTGTGCGAACAGTTTAAGAACATTTCTCAGCACGTACAATTAAAATGACTTTAGGTATTTCATCAACCCAGTTGAAGAAAAGGTTGACGGTGAAAGTTTATGACGCTGACTTTTGACCACTGACTACAAAAATCTATAGAGTAACGCAGGGATTATGTGCTTTCGTAGGCCAACCAGGGAGCCAACATGGTGCTGGTTCCCTCAATTCTCTGTATATATATATAGTTTGTCTTTCTTGTATTCAGTATCCTTTAATCCTTGTACTGTGTTAGCTTTCTCTACACACACTCCACGCTAAAGTCCATTTTGACCCGTGCCTTAAATCAGCTGTAAATTACACCAAAAACAATTTTCTATCATGCTTTTTTTGTCTTTATCTTTTGGTTATCTTGTCAGGCTTCATTATCCATGAAAATACTGGTTTAATATCTTTTGGTGTGGGCCATGGGCCTTTCTTTGTCTGTAAACACCTTGATTTCATTAAAAAATGTAAAATGAACCTCAAGAGAATCATATAAATAAATAAGAGGCTGTATTGTTACCTCACTATTACTAGGGGATGTTAGAACACATATTGTAGTGGCATATGTATATACATTTTTCCATTCTAATATTATTAATTATAGTAACATCTGTGGCGTGACGGGTCAATTTTGACCCATATATTTACATAAAGAAAAGAGAACTTCATGAGCATGTATATTTGTGAACATTTATGAACATTTATCTGTTGATCTTGACGGATGCTCCATGATTTCAGTTTTGGCTCTAATTATTGCTTTATAATCTTATTTCTATAACTGGGTCAAAACCGACCCGAACAACACAGATGACACTATTTCAACAGAGCACTTATAATTTATTATTTTTATTTTTTATTTTCTTTTTTTTGTGTAATTGGAGGTTCCTGACAAAGTCAAAAAGCCTGGATGCAACAAACAAATATTAGGTGGTTCTTTTATGCATTTAAAACCTAAAACAGGTCGGTACTGACCCTAACACAGGAGAAGGTTTGCATTTAGTGATTCTACATAAGCACTTTTAATATTTACATTATATTATTTTACTTTATTGCTTCAGTTTATAAAACTATGAGTATGTTAATAACACTTTATGAACACTGACTTATGAATGCTTATATGGACCATGATAAGGTGCTTATAACTTCAATTATACAGCATTATAACACCTTAACATGCATTATACATGTATTATGAAGGAGCCTTCACAGAAAAGACCCCCATCCCCTGAGCAGCCTCCTCCTTTCTGCTGCTGCTGTATTAAACTCTCCATCTGAAGATATGAACCAGCGGGACTCCACTCCGCAGAGCACACACTCGAGCTTCAAATGGCATAACTAAGTCTGTAATCTAATCACTGGACAGTGTTGTAATGCGGTCCACAGCGTGAGCCCCGGGAAACTGCCTGGCATACAAGCAATTAATTAACTTAATTGCATGGTTAAGTTAATTGATTACCTTGTTATTTATCTAGCCTTCATATGGCTCCATTGCAGGGAGAGATAATGTGAGGATGAGCCCAGTGGCAGCACTGGTTTCAGGTGTCTCTGCCTCTTTTTTGAGGCCCTTCAGTGAAACAGCAAAGTGTCTGACTCGAGCACTGAGTGAGTAATTGGTGTCAAATTATCGCTCCATTATCGCCGGCTTAATTAGGCTTATTTATTAGCCGTTAGATGAAGACATCAAACCCAGGAAAAAGATGACAAGCAGGATGTTTGGCTGGAGACGAGTGCTGCTAAGGTGGGTCTGTGGTTTAATCTGTCCATCAGCTGAGACGTGGGGGTTCGATCTCAGCTCCTGCAGTCAAGCGTTGACATGTCCTCGTGCAAGACATCAAATCCTCAAGTGAATATTTATTCAATGTGGCCAATAACCTGTTTCATACATCTCGAGGTCAGTCATCAATAAAATACCACGACGCTCAATTATGGAACGAATATTTTTATTTACTGACAGAGTCTCCGTCCCTGTCAGATACAGACTGAGGCTAAAAATGTTTTCAATGATGTTTCATTCATGATGATCTGTGTAAAGATCAAATATCAATTTTACTTGAGGAACACAGTTTATGTACCACTTTCTTTTACTATATTCAGTTTCTGTGTTGGTGTATTTCCTCATTTTGGTAAAATGGATGTTATATATATATTTTTTTTTTCGTCTGTTTTTCTTTTATTAACAGGAGTAAATGCTTTTTTCTCACCTGCACAAGTGACTTAATCTTATTCACTTTTTTTACTCCTCTTTTAACTTTGTGCAGATAAATTCTTATTGTGTCCTGCCTCACTCCCGAGTCCATGACAGGCAGATAGACTCCATTCTTTAGACCACAGGTGTCAAACTGATCCAGTAACGGGCCACTGTGGCTGCAGGTTTTCATTCCAACCAAGCAAGAACACAGCTGATGCAAATTATTCAATCAACTGGATTGTCTTTACACAGTTGATTTGTTGGATCAGGTGTGTTCTGGCTTGGTTGGAATGAAAACCTGCAGCCACAGTGGCCCTTTACTGGATCAGTTTGACACCCCTGCTTTAGACTGTGCATTTCTTTGAGTAAAATTTTCACATTTTTGAGTTTGAGTTTAAATAAATGTATTTTGATGAATAAAAGAAAATATGTTTTTTGAGAATGAAAGCTTGCTAATAAATGATCAGAGAAATAACTAAAGCTTTAGTCATCTAAATTAAATTAGGAATGCACAATATTATCGGCTTGATATCGATATTGACCGATATCAGCCTTAAAAAGTTAAGTATCGTATCGGCCAATATTGACATTTTGCAGATATTTACAGACGATATATCGGCCAAACACATCAGTCACATATTGGCTGGAATATCAGCAAATTCCACAAGTGTACAATATTTTGTACACATTTTTGCAAGAGTTAAATGCTGTTTTTCTTGTTTTACATCTGTTCCTCGCAAAAAAGTACTGTAACACTGAAAGAAACAAGTTTGTTATTGTTAAATACAGAGCTTGTGTTTGACTAGAAATATTGGTGTCTGTATCGGTATCAGCGATAATGAATTAAAAAATATCGGCATTTCGGATATCAGCAAGAATCCAATATCGTGCATCCCTAATTAAATACAGCAAAGTTGCGGTAATATAAATGGCATTAAAAAGTTGGAAAATAATATATGGCAATGACACTGTAAATTAAAAACAGTAAGGATGCTGTTTTTGAAAATACAGTGATTATTCTGTAAACTGAAACAAAGTAATGATGCCTTGAATCAAAGTATAGAAGTAAAACAAAACATTTAGAGTAACTTACTGGCATCTTGTTGCCCGTAAGTTGCTGTAAAATTCACAGCAACCTTTTAACAGTGTAGAAACGCGCCCTACAAGCTCAAGTCCAACAGTGCTAGTGTTGTAAGATGAGGACAAAAACAGCAGAAGAGAGAGTGAGCCAATCATGACGCCCTTTTGTACAAAGAAACATAATAACTGAGCTGTTATAATTAATCTGGAGCCAAAGTTTTAAAGAAGACAGAGGAAGAAACAGAGCCTGTCTCCATCAGCGCGGAGTTTATCAGCGGCCTCAGATTTGGCCTTCGACGCCCGTCATATCAACACGCTAAAGGGAAGGGCGGCCATCTTGTCTCCTTTCTTCCTCTCTGCTCTTTGTCCCCGACTCGGCTTCTCCATTATCGCCCGCTCTGTCCTCTCGTCTGACTCGTCCTAATCTCCCCGTCTCCCCTCCTGCTCACTCATCTCCATTCTTTCCTCAGACTCCCCCCCGCCTCCACTCCTCGCTCGCCCCGTGCGTGTGAAGGATGAGTCTTCCTCCCGGCCTGAGTATATTAGCTCCTGACAGCTCCGACCTTGTTAGAACCAGAGTGAGACGTCCACTTTTACAGCTGTGAGAAGCTGCAAGGGCAACTCCATGTTTTTTTTTCACCTTTTTGGTTTTACCCTTGAAGACGGATGTACATAAACACATCATCATCAGGGGATCATCATTAAGACGGGAGCTGCCAGCTCCAAAACTTCTCACTTCACAACTCTGTGAGTCTATTTTTAACACCAGGACTGCAGCTCAAACCCGAGGATTCTTTCCTTAACTCCTTATTCTTCCTTTAAATAAAAAACTTTTCACCTCATAATGATTTAATGACTACACAACACCACCCACCTCACGAGCACACCTTGATTTTTACGCTTCTTATGAAAACCAATTAGCATATTCTATCATGCTCCAAGGCACCATTAAATGAGCTCATTAAATACCTTTAGGGATTACAAATCTAAGTAATTGCCAATTAAGATTAACCTAATTGTGTAATATTTGAAAGATCTGATGCTCGCCCATTTAGTTTATGTTCTGCAACCAAGTCAAAAAACAATGAATAATTGTTTCTGAACAAAAAAATGAAGCTTAGAAGATCTAATATATACCAATAACTGAGAGAAAAGGGGAGAGCAGGGCTTAGGAGAGGAAAATTTAAGTCTAAATTAACTTTTAAATGAAGCTTTTCGAGCCTTTTTCATGCACAAAAGGTGCCTTACATTCCAAAAAAGCTGGGACAGGGGCAACATGACTGGAAAAGTTGGGGAAAGCTAAAAGAAACACCTGTTTGGGGCATTCAAAGGTGAACAGGTTAAAAACAGGTGAGTGTTACGATTGGGAAGAAAAGGAGCATCACAAGTGAGGACAGGGCGAGGTTCAACACTTTGTAAACAACTACCTGAAAACGTTTCTCGATGTACAGTTGCAAGGAATATAGGGATTTCATCACCTACAGTCCAGAATATCATCAAAGGATCCATGTAAGCAACAAAACAGGAAACCAACATTGTATGCCTGTGACCTCCGATCCCTCAGGCAGCACTGCATTATAAAGCATCATCATTCTGTAAAGGATATCAGCACGTGGGCTCAGGAACACTTCAGAAAACCATTGTCAGTGAACACAGTTCATCTCCACATTTACAAGGTCAAGGTCAAACTCTACCATGCAAAGACAAAGACAAATATCAACAACACCCAGAAACACCGCCGGCTTCTCTGGGCCGAGCTCATCTGAGATGGACTGAGGCAAAGAGGAAAAGTCTGCTGTGGTTTGGTTTGGGATCCACATTCAAGATTTCCTGCTAAACAGATTTATTCTTGCCGCCTTGATGGGTTCATGTTGGGTTTTGGATGTATGCATGTGTAAATATTAGGGCTGCCAAACAATTAAAAAAATTAATCAGATCAATCACAGGGTTGCTGCAGAAGCTTTTAGTCCAATACTGAAGCTGTCGATGTGTTTTGACTCCCAGGAGATGACTTGGCTTCCTGTCGTAAAAGTTCATATGACACAGTTTGCTGTTTCAGTAATGTTTCTTCAGGCGTGTCCTGGTGTGCAGCATTATACGATCCATTTATTGCAGCATCATGTGTAGTTAATACAAGTTCCATTCATTAAAGAAAAGAAACAAACAATACAGGGGCGGCCTCTCCACGCCACCTGCAGCCATCGCGGTCAAACACCATATGCCCTTCTGGGGTCAAAGACGCCCAAACCATCACAGGTGACATACCTACATACCTGACAGCGACGCCCAGTGGCACAATAATGAAAACGGTTCACAACTTGACCCAAAAAAAACAAGAACATGGCTCTTACAGTTGCTGTGGATTTATTTTGATTAATCACAATTAAATAACATTTATTTTAAATCTATATTAATTGTGTGAGGGTGGTTTGTTGCAAACTGGACGATGTGTTAGCCAAAGTGCTAGCAGGATCCCCAACTGACGCATGCTTCACGTGAATGTTGTACTTTACATTAAGCTGGAAGAGCTTCAGTGAAAAGAAAACTCCTTCCTGCAGAGTGTGTATATTACTGTATGTCGGTCCACAGTTTTGTCTTGCTTTTTTCTGTTATTAAATTTCCCACTGACAGGGTCACCGTGCTGTTTAGCGTCTTCCAATGAGATCAGATTAGATTATTATTCCCTTATTAGTCCCATAGGAGGAAATTCCAAATTTACAGCAGCTGCGGGATACAAAGAAGAAATATGAGAAGAAAACTAACAAATGAAAATTATATATATATATATATATATATATATATATATATATATATATATATATATATATATATGCAAATTGTATTTACAGTGGTTAGGTACATGATTGATATTTTACAGATGGAAGATTTGAGATATTATAAATATAAATACGATTTATTGCACACTGGTGAGGTTTTTGTTGTAGAGTCTAACAGCTGCAGGAATTCCAGTCCGTGGTTCTGCCGGATCAACTGCCCATTTGTGTGGCAGCCTGCGCTACGGCACGTCTACTGGGACAAACTGCCCAAAATACGTTGCCAGAGATCTTTCATGGATTTTGACTCATTCTCGGTTAATTACGTTAAAATTTTTAATCAGATTAATCATGATGATGGATTAATCCAAATTATTGCAAGTTTGTCTTCAGTCTTGTTAGAGCCCGATATGTAACAATAACCCGAAATGTAATTAAAAAAAATGTAATAAAACCCGATGTAATAATTGGTTAACAATGTAACAAAAGAGTTGAGCCTGAAATGTAATTTTAAAAAAATGTAATAAAACTTGAAATGTAATAACTGGTAAATAATGTAACAAAAGTGTTGAGCCTGAAATGTAATTTAAAAAAAAAATGTAATAAAACCGAAATGTAATAATTGGTCGATAACGTAACGGGATGCTGAGCCCAAAACGTAATAACTTTATTACATTATGGGGCACAATGTAATAACTGACCCAAAATGTAACAAGTTATTATGTTTTGGGCTCAGCATCTTGTTACTTTATCAACCAGTCATTACATTTTGGGTTTTAATACACTTTTTTTTAGAACATTTCGGGTCATTGTTACATATCAGGCTCTAACAAGCCTGCTCTGTTGTTGTCTCTTGTTATGAATTGGCGCTACACAAATAAAGACTGATTGATTGATTGATTGATAATTTCTCAGTTAACACTAAAAACAGAGACTAAATGATGGCTCTCTGTTTCCTGCTCTCACTCGGCTCTCTCGACTGAATGACTATTTACTTCACAGCATGATGTATCTGCACAGCCTTGGGTCAGCTGTACCTCTCACAAACAGCGTGACCATTTAAATAGAACAGTAAATCACATTTTGCCGGCGGGTATGGGCCTCCATTTTCTTAGCCGCTCTCATAAATTTATTGAGCATTTGTACAATATATGGGCATCCCGGGGGGTTCTCTAAATTTAGCCAATGCTGTGATGGAGGTCTTTATAACGTGAACTCTAGGTGTCTAACTGCCACCTCTCCTCCACGATGAGTCAGAGAGAGTGAGGGCAGGTCCAGACCATCCAGCAGCAGAGGAAGTGAACACGCTGTGCCAGTTTCCTCCCTCTTTATTTAACTCGTGTGCAGGGGGTTAAAACACACATAATGTAAAATATTCAGGGAGTAGCACTGGTGTGTTTGTCCTAGTTGGACTCAAAAAGGATTTGGTCATGCCCAGATTCATTTTCACGCCTCCCGTGTGCTGTTATTTCCATGTAGACTCGGGCCCGCTTTGGGCTTGGCTGACTGAAGCGATACACGCTGAGGGGTTTTCTTGTAGGGCAAAGAGAACACGGCCCAGCGTTATTTGTAGGCAGACTTGTGCTGCTGGTGCTTGACGGAGAACTAAGGCAGAGCTGCAGAATACTTAAGCAGGCCTCTGCTATGCATTGCCCCGAGGGCTGATAAGTTTCATCAGTGGGAAGTAGTTAGGTCAGCTGGGCTTAAAATGCACTTTTTAAAGAGTCTGTCGGGGAGGCCGAGGCTGTGTGTGGATGCTGCCATCATGCACACACTGATGAAAGGCTTTGTAATGAAAAACAGTGAAGTGTGTGTTTTATTAAGACATCACACATGACCACTGACACTTCTACTGTCATGTTAAACATAAACTTTAAACATTGTCAACTTTAAGATTTAATATCAGGTCGATAAAAACAAGCACAAAACAAGCAACCTCCTGCTATTTTATTTTCTGTGATATATATTTCTTTTTTGATTTTAAAGAGAAATCTACATAAAGCTTGTTTTGATTTTCATCTACATTACATTTCAGTTCGCAGTGACATTCTTTCTTATTTTGCTCTTAATTTACTTCTTCAACATCCTTTTGTTCGGAGGTGGGACATCCTTTTCTTTATACAGAAGTGAAGGAAGAGGCTGCTGTTATTTATAAATCTGTTATCACTAAACAGTCCGTCTGACCTTGATTTTTGTAACCAAACAGATAGGGATGCACGATATTTATCGGACCAATATAATATCGGCCGATTTGGGGGGAAAGGACGTCATTTGTTATCGACCCGATACATACATTTTATCCAGTAAAAAAGATCTAATAAATTACTTAAATTGAGGAAATTGTTTGCAGGCCACGTAGCCCCAAACAAGCCATGCCGCGCAGGTTATGTCATCTATTGTGCCTTAATAGAAGGACCCAAGCCTGCCCCGTCTCTGCCAGATCCAAAGTGAACATGGCTTCACCAGTGTGGCTGTTTTTCTCAGTGGCAGAAGATAACAACAGCATTGCTGTTTGCACAACCACAAGAGGACTTCAAGTTTTAACACAAAGGATCTTATAGCTCAACTGAAAAGTCATCATCAGAGCGGTATTGAAAGAATACGAAGCAGTGTGCTAAAGCTAAAAACAACAACACGGAGCGTGGATGTCCCCATTCAACAGCCATTTGAAAACTGTTAAAAGGTTTTAAGAGACAGTGAAAAGGCTAAAGCCATTAACGACAAAGTGATGGAGTTCATAGCGCTCGACGACCAGCCCTTTCCTGTCATTGAGAGTCCGGGTTAATAACACATTTGGAGCCACGTTACACCCTCACAAGCCATCGCTTCTTCTTGGATGTATCCCTCCATGCCCTCTAAGGTATCGTTGCCACACACATCCATAACTTGATAACATGACACAACAATAACAGACTACACCTACGTTTTACCACAGACATATGGACATCTGATGTTAGTCCAGTCAGCAAGCTTAGCTTAACGGCTCAGTGGTTGGATTAAGATTTCAACGTGCAAAAAGATTATATTAAATATAAAAAAATGAACTTATCACTTATTGGTATCAACCATGAGATGCAGGAAATTATCGGTTATCGGTTATCGGTATCGGTTAAAATTTTTCATATCGTGCATCACTACAAACAGATATAGTCAGGCTTATATCTAAGGTTTATGTTGAGCCTCTGCAGCTTTATTATGGTGAAAACAGTAACAGCTACATTAGAAATAAATTTCACTCTGGCTATAAGGATTTCTTTTTGGTGGAAACATCTTTCTTTGCCTCTTTTTACAGTAAAATTTACGTTTGTGTTTGTAATGGGACAAAATAGTTGTGTAACTTCTAAATTGAGTTTGTATTGGTAGTAGAGTGAGCATCAGATCCCTCCTGGTTTGGGGGCACAACAAGCCCAAAAAAACACAACCCGCAACTGCCAATATTTACAGCAACTTTTCAAAAAAGAAGCCCAAAGTTGCTCATAATAAGTGGACCTGCTAAGGGGCTATGGTCCAGATCTGATAAAACTGCTACTGGAGCTGTTAGCACCCAAGCTAATCTCTGCATGAACACTCACTTCCTGCTGTCGTCTTGCTCGTAGCTCCACCTCTTCCTGCTTTAAAGGACTCTGATTGGGCCGTGCCACTTTGGGTCGCTCACAATCGTTATAAACTGGAGCCAGACAGTGAATTAGGTGGAACCAGCTGCTGCGCAAGGTTATCAGAGGTTTTCTCTACATTTTTCTTTCTGGTCTTTTGTTGCCTCTGTCCCAAGGTGTTGCTGGCATGAAAACATCTATCTAACATCTCATTTGTTGTCTGTGTGCTATTTTTAATCCAATTAGTTCTTAAAATCACTTTCTGCTTTTAAACTATTCTAACAAGGTCTGAACTTTTCCGGCAATTCGGATAACTTTATGTGTTTCAGTGAGAGTTTGTTTTCACAGACTGTCAAATGAAATAAACATGCATGTAAGAAACAAAAACGAACAGGGACTGGACACATAAGAGACATTTACATGAAGAATAACTGAAATGAGAGGCAGATGGCTCAAAGCTTTTGTCTCCATCATTGTCCTGTCCCTGCGACCAGAGGCCAGAAGTTTATGGATATGGATATTTCCTGCATCTTCTTTATCACCTTCTTTATTCTCGTCTTGAAACGTAAAATTTTCTTTAACTCTTGTCTGTTTGGTTCGGTGCTACGGTCTTTAAAAAGAGCACACTCAGCCACCTGCTGTAACACCGCAGAGGTAATAGAAACCAAAGGGCGGCTGCCTGATGACAGAGTAATAACAGCAGATTTAAGCTGTGAGAGCAGAGCCAGCTGCCTCTCAGCCATAATGACCAGAACAAACGCACCACTGAAGCCCACAGATCCAGCTTCATTATCAACACGTATCACATTTGTTATGTGAAAACAGCAAAAGTTAAAAAGAGATTATTTTCTCCTGAGTGCAGCCGAGTATAAATCTGTGAAGTTCTTGCTTTAGTTTGGTTTAAATAAGCCTGATCAGTAAGTATGATCACATTAAAGAAAGGCTAAACAAGGGAGACAAGAGAGAGGACTGGGGAGTCTAAAAACACCAAAGTCTAGAAGATTCTGATTAAGTTGGGACGTTGTGTAAAACACAAAAACTTAGAAGCAGAATCAGAAATACTTTATTTATCCCCAGGTGGTAATTCGGTTGTTTCTGTTGCTCTTGAGTCCTACAGAATGATGCTGGTTTATAATGCAGTGCTGTCTGAGGGATGGGAGGTCACGGGCATTCAATGTTGGTGTTCAGCTTTGCTGCTTACATGCAGGATTCACAGAATCATTTGATGACATTACGGATGACGAAATCCTTGCAACATATACTTAAGCTGTTGGACTATTTGCTCACACAGTTGTGCACAAAGTGGTGAACTCACCCCACCTTTGTTTGTGAAGGACTGAGCTTTTCCCAGTCTTTGGTTATCTCTTGTCTTTGCAGCCGAATAAAGGTTAAAAAAAGGATTAATAATTCATTTGTTTTGACTTACAATTTGATTTATTTTGTAACATATTTTTATATTTATTTGATTTATTGTTATTTAATAATGTATTATTATTTATTTGGTTTATTTATTACTTCTTGTATATTTATTATTTTATTATTTATTTGATTTATTATTTATTTGATTTAGTTTTGATTTATTTATTAATTATTTGATTGATTATTTAATAATGTATTATTATTTTTAATTTATTTACTTATTGTACATTTATAATTTTATTATTTATTTGAGTTTTTATTATTAAAATGTTTTCTCTTTATTTTTTATTTTACTATTTAATAATGTATAATTATCTCTTTGGTTTATTATTTAAAATGTATTATTTATTTGACTTAATTACTTAATGTTCATTTATTATTTTATTATTTATTCGATTTATTATTATTATTATTATTAGATAATTTTCCCTTTATCTTATAATGTATTATTATTATTTGATGAATTTTTTAATAAGGTATTATTATTTATTTGATTTATTTACTTATTGTACATTGATAATTTTATAATTTATTTGATTTATTATTATAATTAAATAATTTCCCTTTATTTTATTTGTATTATTTAATAACAGATTATTATTATTTGATTAATTTTTTAATAACGTATTATTATTTATTTGATTTATTTACTTATTGTACATTGATAATTTTTTTTATTTATTTGATTTATTATTTCTTTGATTTAGTTTTGATTAATTTATAAATTATCTGATTTATTATTATTTGAATTATTATTTAATAATATATTATTTGATTATTTACTTATTACATTTATTATTTTATTATTCAATTGATATATTATTATAATTAAATATTATTTTACACTATTATTTATTTGATTTATTATTATTTAATAATTTTTTATTATTTGATTTATTTCTCTCAACTTCATTAGAATTGGGGTTTGTGTGTCTCCTGAGATTAAGATGACCTGAGACAAGCGAGCTCCATCACAGGCATCTGACAGTGATGATGATTAAAAAATATAAAAAATGTATTATTGTTATTATATTTTAATGTGACATGTAATCGAGTGAATGATCCTCTCTTGTCTCTGGTTTGTGGTTTTGGCAGATCAAATATCCTCGAAGCACAATGTAGTTTAAAGTTCGAGTTATGAGATGAAAGTGCATTTTTAATGATGTGTTTTGTGTCCTTTAAAGCGATGACTGATGTTGTTTATTCATGTTGGCACCCTCTCCTGGAAAACTATTTATATCCTCATATTCAGGTGGTTTATCAACATTGAACCTGCGCCTCAATCTGTCAGATCAGGTCGGTTCCAGCACTCGGAGTGTATTTATTCATCTCATTCATTACAGTAATTAAAGATGGCACATTAATAATCCCTCTGAGGCTCTCCATTAATTCCATTTTTAAAGTTGCTCATTAATTAAAAAGTTTTTTGTCTGCTCTCCAACACAAATCAGAAAACCGACCATTATAGTGGGATTTTGTTGGTAATTTAATCTCCTGAAATAGTCTGATCCCGGTCCCTGAGCTTCTGCTGCCATCTCCTGGTGAAGTGTGACCTTCATCCTCAGAGAAGAAGGACTGAGCTGCACTTCATAACATCTGCACCACGGCTTCATCAGACAGATAATGAGCAGAAGATTCAGGGGCCGTCGGTGTGAGTGTTTGTGCGTCCAAACGGGAGGGACGGGATTTCAGGATAAATATTTATGCCGGGCAAACAGATCAATGGCCATTAAAAAGGTCAAGGGCAGATGATGATGGATGCAGGCTGTATGTATTGATCAACTCTGACTGCAGTAATGAATAACAAACACACACACATGCATACAGGACAGAGCAAATGATAGGGATTAATTCACTGATCATGCTTAATCTGTCATAATTAATTCCATAGGAACAAGTGATGAGAGCGGGCCTCCATTAAACAGATAAATTATTCAACATGGGGAGGAGGTGGACCCCAGACAGATGAGCCAGCAGCCACAGGCTCCGGCTCATCACAGTCTTTCTTTGGAAACTAACGCAGGTTAACTCAGAGTTTCTGTGTTACTGAGACGCCTTAAGGTTTAATTTAAGGCTCAGGTTTACCCAACAGCTCACACAGGCACTCAAGCTTCATTAAGTCTGACTTTAGATCTAAACTGTCACTCACAGACTGATAAACCTGAGCTGCTTATTAAAAGAGACTTTGGGCTTCTTTGATTGAACAGTTGCTTGTACATTTTGGCAGTTGCAGGTTGCATTTTTTGGGCTTGTTCAATTTGGGTTTGTTGTGCCCCTAAACCCAGGAGGTAGAGCTGGGAAATATATTGTTTAAATTGATTAATTATAATTATTTTGTGCAGAAGATTTAAAAATGAAAAGTCAAGATTTTTTTTTCTCAACTTAATCTAACTCCAACCATAAGCTGTTGCAATGTTTGGAAATTAAAATACTAAAAAATGTAGAGATTTCATGATGGGAGGCCTTGTCAGGTTTTGCACAGCACATGTTTAGGCTTTTATTTGTTTCTTAAATAGAATTAAATATTTATCAGATGGTTTCATGTTAATATACTGTGAAAGTAGTTATCTTTCAGTGTTAATGTAGATAGGCCTCCCTATGACTGAACTACATAATCAACATTTTATGACATGCATTTTAGCTTTAAGAGGGAAATTAGCTTTAGTTTGTAACATATCTTAATAACAAGAATGCAAAACTTGATTTATGTCATTTTTGTGTTTCTTGGGGAAAAACTAATTAAAATTGTTTCCAGAGTTTTGTGAGAAAAAATCGAGGATTTTATTTTCAGGTCATAACGCCCAGCACTACCAGGAGGGATCTGACGCTCACTCTGCTTCCAAAATAAACTCACTTCAGAAGTTACACAAACTATTTTGTCCCAATCCAAACACAAATGTATATTTTACTGTAAAAAGAGGCAAAAATTATGTTTCCACATTAAAGAAATCCTTATAGCCAGAATTAAGTTTATTTCTAATGTAGCTGTTACTGTTTTCACTGTAATAAAGCTGCAGAGGATCAACATGAAACTTTGATAAAAGCCTGACTTTGTCTGTTTGGTTACAAAAATCAAGGTTAGACAGACTGTTTATATATCACAGGAGCCCTCCCTTCACTTATGTATAAACAAAAGGATGTTGAATAAGTAAATTAAGAGCCAAATAAGAGAAAATGCCACTGTAAGATGAAATGTTGAAGAAAGTTAAGCATGCTTTAGGTAGACTTCTCTTAAAAAAAAGTAATAAAGTATATAAGTAATACATCACATGTTTTGGCTTGTTTTTATCGACCTGGTTGCTTATTTCAGTAGAAAAATCTGGCAACACTGCTCCCAGGGTATTCTGTTGTCTTTAATGCAGGTTGACGAGACAAGAAGCCCATTCACACACACAAAAAAACTGAAATTATCCAGGAGAGTAATATGTGTGAATGCTAACAGCCGAGTTTTTCACTTGGACTTTTCCTGGGTAATTTCTTTACGTCCTCTTAGTATTTTTTCCACAGCAGAGGCAAAAAAAAAAATGGCTGTTGAATGATTTGACAAATAGACTTTCTGTCCATAACAATCGTGAAATGAAAATCCATTTTCACAACAGCCCCATAGTCTGTACCTCATAGTTTAAATATAGACAAGTATTTTAAAGAAAAAACATTCATTTAAAGTCAGGACAGGCAAAAACCTTTATTTTTTCCAGGGAGGAAACTCAACTCACAGCAGAGGATAAGCTGTTGCTCTCTAACTTATTGAAGTTATTACCTCCTCCAAAGAGGTTTTGCTTTTGCCGCCATGTGTTTGTTTGTTTGCTTGTTTGTTTGCTTGTCAGCAAGATTACGCAAAAACTACTGGATGGATTTTGCTGAAATATTCAGGAGGTGGTGGTAATGGCCCAACTTAAAAATGATCAGATTTTGGTGGTGATGCATGTATTTGTCTGGATGCAAAAAATTCCAGAAATGTCAATCAACTGTAATGTGCTGATTAAAAGAAATCAATAAAAAAACATCTAGAAATACACATGCAGGGTAGAAGTTGTTTTTTTTGGTGGCTCCAGCCCAACAAGCCCACAGTCTACCCTGTGGCTTTCAAGTGTTTTTGTGAGGGAACTGAATCGATCTGAAAATAAAAACAGCACCACAGAGACTAAATGTTTAAAGAGTAAAAGTCTGTGTATGCACAAAGTTAAAATATGCATGAGCCGTCTCTGCAGCACATTTACATCCCTGCATATGCATCGCTGTGCTCGGCCATCGGGGTAAAGCACACAATGCTTTGTTCTGCACTCGTTCTTTTAACTACAACATCCTTTCAGCGCTGCCAGCTCAGCCTTTAGTGCCGTAATGAAAAACCATTACAAACTAGTCTACATGAAATGGGCCATAAAAGACTTTGGAGGGAAACACCCTGATCTGTTAGACATCCCTCCCTGAGGTCCATCATTCAGATGAACATACAAATATTCCAATCAAAAGGCTTTTTTAGGATTGTGGTTATAAATTATACAAACATCAGCGAGGAGAGGGGCTGATACTTCCTCCGGTGTGCTTTGTTTGCGTCCTCTGATAAAGCAGGAAGTGAAAGACAAGTTAAACCCATTTCACACGTTGATTTAGATGACTTTTATTCAGTTTCCAGGATTATTTACAGCTGTATGCAGGCACCAGGGGAAGTTACAAATCAGAGTTTTAACAGTGGTGAGGTTTTGCATTTGTCCTCTGAAATCTTTACCCTCCTAAATATTAGGAAAAATGAAAGCTGTCTTCAGGGCTGCAATAACCACAGCATCCTTTCTATTTATCTAGAAATTGACTCTTTGCAACTGATGCAAAAACTCTGACTAATCCAAGAGGCAAGCTCTGCTCTTTCCATTTCTGTGATTCAGCATCTTCAAGCATTTTTGCACACTTGCACTTTTCAAGATATATAAAATAAAAATTGGCTTTAAAAAGTTACAAACTCATTTATTACAGAGAAAAATCAGGGAAAGCACTGGTTTGGAGAAAAAGAAGCCGGCTTTATCAAATCATATTCTCAGTGTGGACGTCTTCAGAAAGCCCTTAGCTTCTGTCTTCAGGATCCACAGACGTCTTCAGTCTTTGCTCATTCGTGCTCCGTTTGGTCACAAGTGCAGCATTATAAATCATCTCCTGATGCTCTTCGCTCCTTAATGCCTTACAAATGTTGATCAACATAAAAACCAAAAGAAAAGTGGAGCCACTGTCTTCAGGGTTTCTCGGTGTCTCCGACATCACATGTCAATGTGTCCTTGGGCAAGACACTCAAAAGACACCCAGAGCTGCTCCCACTGCTGCGTCAGTGGCACGTCAGTGGGTATGAAAGGGAGAAAAATTCATAAAATTCTGAAATTTTTCTTAAATACATGACCGGATAAGGAATTCAGACTGAAATCAGAATTTGATATAACACAGAATTACGAGAAAACGGGCATGAATTCTAGGATAGAAGTGTCGGAATTTTGAGACAAAAAAGCTGAATTTAGAAAATAAATGCATTCTGAGTAATAATTCTGACTTTTATCCAGAAATTCTGAATTTTATCTGAACTTAGCATATTATTTTGGACTGACTGATCGAGGGATTTTCCTCAGAATTCTGAGCAAAGGGACAGAAATCTGAGGAAAAGACCATGTCTGACTTTCATCCAAGAGTTTTGACTTTTTAAAACTTTTTTTTTTTGCAAAGTTCTTGGAAAAAAAAACACAAAACTGAATAAAAATAAAGAGTTTTGCTGTAGCCTCAGAATCCTGACTTTTACCTCAGGACTTAGTGGAAAGTTTTGAAATAAATCGTCTAAATTCTGCAGAGATTACAAGAAAATTTGTTAAAGAAAAGAGAAACTCTGATCTCAGAATGCAGTTTTTCTTTTCTTGAGGACTTTTGAGGACTCTTTTACTTCGTTCAACAAAAATGTACATAAAATAAATTTCTCAATTCCATGTTCAACACCTGAATTCTTAAAGCTTAAAACAAACTTTACAGCTTATTTAACGATGCTCTTGTTTTTAACCTCTCATATTTAGTCCCAGGGTGTTTCAGTTTGGACCTCAATAAATTTACTCGTCGTCATGGGAAAATCAGCTTCATTATCCTTAAATAACAAGAGAAATATATCCTAATCCGTCGACAAATCCAAGTAAAATAAAACACAGGGATATTAGTCTGCAGTACTTCATAGACTTCACCAAGACCTCGTAAAAGCAGCCTGGATTCACTGACTCAGGATTCAACATCGTCTCCATTTAAAACTCGATCTTTAATTCACCTGATAAACGCTTGGCAGCCACTTCAGAGCAGTCTGTTAGAAAAAGGTTTCTCTGCACAGCGGACACGTGGACTTGTTGCTGGACGTGAACCATTTGTACTAAAAAAGAGAAGAAAAAATAAAGATGAATGAAACTTTGTCGACTGGTATTCTTTCTAATTATTACTCTGTACAGGGTATGGCACTGCTGGTTCCTCTTCTTTCTTTTAGTTCCTTTGCTTCTTGGTTTTCTGAATGATTTTTGTGATCATGTGGAAACAAATACTGAGTTAAAACTGTGTGTGCATTTGTGTTTTTTTCTTTGACATGTGCCGATAAGCTGATTCGATCTCTGCGTGTTAAACTCACCAGACAGGCCGAATGAAACCTCTTCTTGCAGGTGCGGCAGGCCTTTTTGGGCAGCGAGTAGTTGGAGCCGTGGATGACCGAGAAGCAGATCATGCAGTCCTCTATTCCCTCGAAGCGCTTGTCCACGTTGTTCTTCCACAGCGCCAGCCCCTCCATGATACTGCCGTTCTGAAACACACATCAACGCCCCCCTGATTTATTCCATCCTCTTGCCGTCCGTCCGGCCCTCAGACGCTTTTTCATTCTCTCATTTGTGCTCCTACCTGATGAGTGAGGTAGGTGCTCAGCTGCAGCATCCAGTTCCTCCACTGCTGCACGGCGACGCCGACACGCCGCCCACTCTCCACCGTGATGGAGCCCAGCGGGTGGCTCTGCGGCAGCTGAATCACCAGCTCGATGTAGATGTCGTCCACGGAGTAGGTGGCGATCACCTCCCGTGCTGCGGAGCGCGCTTTCACCTGAGGGGAGAGGAGAGGGAGTAAACAATACATCCCTTTGTTATTAAAATTCATATTTCCTGCTTCTGTTAAACTGCAGGATTTACTCGACTGTTCCTGAAGGAAGAAAATAATCATCAGTGCTGTCGAGCACAAAACTGCTGCTTTTAGGAAATGGAAAAAAACGTCTCCTACTAAATTATTATTGCATTGTCCTGATTACATTTTTTTTGTTGTTGTGATTTTAAGTCTGGCTTTTAGCTGATTATTATATTTTATTAATTATTTTTCTTCTTATCTATTTATTTATTTTAATCCTCTAAATCTGTTTTATTTCTCCATTTCAGCTCAGATTTATTGTTTCAGAATTTTATTCTCTGTTAATCGATTTTCGTTTCATTATTTAACTTCAGTAGATTTTATTACCCATTTGGTGTTTGGCTGTCTCATTTAATCATATTATTATTTAAAATAAATTCATTTATTTTTCCCTATAGTATTTTTGTCTAATTTCTTATCATGACTTTTTTTCATTGTCATTTTTAATTCAAGATAACGTTTCCTCAGTCCTCTAATTCTGTTTTCTGCTAGAATCTCCTCTTGATTTTTAGACTATTATCCTTGACTATTTATTGATTTTCATTTTAATCTGCTTTACCTCAACTATTTATTATATCTGTTTATTGTTATTATCACCATAGTGACTTCCTGTTCACATTTGCTCGGGATTTTCTTGATTTTCCTCATGCCTGTATAGCCCCGTTTCCACTAAGTGGTCCGGTGTGGATCGACAAGGTTTGGCTCAGGCCGGATCGGTAAAGCCTGATCCTGGTTGCGTTTCCACAGACAGCCGTACCCTACTTGGTAGGCGGCGTCTAATCCAGATGCCGATAGCAGCGCGACACAGTGTACCCGGCTATTAAATACAACAAAGAAGAAAACGCGGCTCGGTAAACAAAGAGCAACGATTCTCTTCACCGAGAATACTGAGGAAGGTCTGCACCGCCACAGTAGACCATGGGACGCTCGATCTTGATGCCATTTTCCAAACAAAAAAGCCTTGAGAGTTATCTTCACGAAGACCAGTGGAGATTTAAACATGGCGGGGCTGTGTTGTTGTTTATTACCGCTGTCGCACGGGAAGTGACGTCTCCTTTGACCAATCAACGGGCTGCAGTGTTTCTAGCTCCAACTTCTAGGTTCGGATCGGTATGCTTGGCATCCCAACAGAAGGGTCCCAAAAAGTAGGACGGTACGGTTGGCTTATAATGGGTCCTGTCCCGGTTTTAGGCTATGGAAACGTCACAAAAAGTGAGCCGTACTGAGACGAACCAAACTGAACCCTCTGGTGGAAACGAGGCTTAAGTTTTATGTTTTATCATGTACTGGTGTGCTGATGCCTGCTGCAAAGCAAATTTCCCACGGGATGATAATGAAGTTGAAGTTAAGTGATCGCGAAGGTGGGTCTGTATTTTCATTATATTCAGTTTTCTACTTTTTATTAACACTTTGTGCTTCAAGACTTTGTATGAAAAGTGCTATACAAATAAAGTTTGATTGATTGATTGATTTATAAAACACACTAACCAACATGGAAGTCGACCAACAGCACTGTTTTATGAAAAATAAGAAAATGACGGAAGATTGTCCTTCCCTACGACTCGTTTCACTGATGCAAGTAACTTAGAACAAAGCGCAGATCAGTTTTTTAGTTTTCTAATATCCCAATGGGGGGTAAATATATGGGGTTTAAATAATCAAAGACTTTTAAGGTCATTTTTAAGATCTAAACAAAGAAAAAATGCATCTATAGCTGTAGTTTGGTGCCATCTGGATTTCATTTGAGACTTAATTGGACTCCAAAGATCGAAGGTTGGAAGATTTTTCACAAAGAAAAGCCAACAGGGCTGTCTTCAGGCACACTCGCTCGAGTCAAGGATTAATGTAAAAAGCATTTATTGAGTCAGGGCATAATGAAGGAAAACAGCGCTGAGTTTTGTTAAGCTGTTGTTAACATAAACTTAACACTAGTTAATGATTTGATTCAATATCATTATCCTTAATTTTCCATATAACTGCACTAGGCCACTTTATATATATATATAAAAATACAAGCAGTTGAATAAAAAAAACAGTTGTATTTTCACTGTAAACTAAAATAAATAAATTCCAAGGTCTTTTCTTCATATTCTTGCTTTTTTTTGTCAAGCAGCAGCCTCTGCAGGATGAAACCACTGTCGTCTGTCTCTGCATCAGTGCATCAATTAAAAGTCTATTTTTGACATCCCTACATGGTAATAATGTATGATGATTGTACTAAAAAAAAAAGACAGATATAGTCTAAACATGAACACTGGGACAGCCCTAGTACAAACATACAAAGGGGAATTATTCCCAACTCACCGTCATGTTTTCAAACATCTGGGTGCTGGAGTGGACAGACGATATCTCCTGAGCCGATAACACAGGACTGACGTATTTGGTGGTGAACTTCTCCACGGCGGCGCTCACTCTCTTCTCCTGGCTGTTCCACCACAGACGCACCATGGCGGGCAGGTCCTGCACCGTGCTGTAGTACACGCTGCAGGCCAGATGAGGGAGCTCCCACTCCACACTCCTGCTCTCTGTGGACAAGAGAAACCTTAGCTATTTCACATTTTACCAAGTAAAATGGAAGAGTTATAACTGTTTTACTCACTGTCCACAGCCAAAGACAGGCTCTCTGTGAAGAAAGTCTTGGACTCCTTTGTTTCAGACCCCTGGCCGGGGTAGGTGGGGTTCTCGGGCATCAGTTTGAAGAGGTGGAGGAGCAGCTTGTTGAGGGTGCAGCTTCTCTTCAGATACTGGGCATAATGGGCTCGCAGCTAGAGACAGACGACAGAATTATCAGAGCTGAAACAATCTTTTAAAGGGATATGCCAACTCTTTTGTTGCTTTCCTGTCTTGCCTCACTCCTGAGCCCATGACAAGCAGATAGACTCCATTCTTTCGACCGTGTGTGCAGTAACAAGGAAGAGACGGGCAGAGCTCGCTCACCGCTAATTAGCTTAGCTCAAACACTGGGAGTCAGTGGGAAGCGTTAGCCTGCCCCGTCTACAGTGCTTGTCCTGCGTTATGTTATGTTATCTTTTATTATCTTCATATTACCTTCTTCTGCTTGTGAACAGAGGCTTTGTTTTGTTGACCTACTTTTAATTTCATTTAATTTTATATTTACTTTTATTCTTTACTTCCTCTGTACTAGAGGAAACACCTGCCAAAGTGAAATTCCTTCTGTGTGTTGTATACTTGAAAATATAAACAATTTTGATTCTGATTCTCCTGTAAGAGCTAAACCACTGCGCAAAAGTCCAGGAATAAGACTCACATGTGAGGGCGAGGACTTGAAGAAAGTGAGGAGCAGCTTCCAGGCCAGCAAGTATCCCAGAATGCACGAGTATTCAACGCTGAGCGGCTGGACCACGGCAAACTCTCCGACCTGAACCCCGGCCAGGATGCTGTCACACAGTTCTTCACAGGTCGACAGGATGGCCATCAGAGACGCCGGAGGAGAGCTGGACGCAGAAATTTAAGGGAAACTGTGAGAACAAGTTTAAGTCCAAAAACTCCCACACCAGTACACAAAGACGAGATACTGTGATGTACACTGCAAAAACGCAGATCTTAGCAAGTTTGTCTAATTTCAAGCCATAAATATCCACAGTACCTTCAAAAATTTCATTTTCATTTGACGAGTCCAGACAAGGAATAAAAAACAAAAATAAAGCGCTGAGTAACTTGTAAATATGAGGAGATATCTGCCGATGAAACAAATTGACAGATATTTCAACTCATCACAAGCAATCCAGGGTTTATTTTCAGTTTTTAAGTACTGAAATAAGAGCGGTAGCTGCAATTTTGACTCAGGATAAGTCATTAATAAAAACTCAGATCTAGGTGGGAGTATTTGTACACTTTCAAGACAAAAATCTCACTAGACTTATTCTAATCCAAAGTTTCCTTATATGTCTGGATTAACATCTTATTTGAAGATATAAAACTAAAAATAAATCCTGTGTTGCATGTAATAAGTAAAATAATTTGCCAGTAAGACAAGACAAATTTTACTTAAGCAGATATTAAACTTTGATTTAAGACCCTCACTGAGTCAGACTTTCCTTGTTTCATTGGCAGATATTTTCTCTTCATTGCAAGAAATCCAATGCCTTATTTTTTTGCTTTTTATTCCAATAATTAAGATCTTGAGTTTTTAAGTGAATGTGGATTAGAATAAGTGTTTTGGATATTTCTGACTTGAAAATATGTATAAATAAATAAAATATTAGCTCTCTCTCTGACTTACAGGCAGGGCTCGTCTCGGTCATCATCAGACTTGCTCGTGTCTCCGTCTCCGTCACACTCGGGCAGCTGAGGCATCACCCTGATTGACCCAAGAAAAATATTTTAATTTCTCTCATTTTTCATCATTTTAAACTTCCTGCAGCAAATCTTAACAAAAAAAAATTAACACTTCTATAGCGGACATTTGGCTTTGTCAACTCCAAAACAACTATAAATCACTGTGGCACAGGGAGAGTGGATCTTACGCAGGATGTCCAAGCCACAAGGCAGAGTTTCCTTTGGTTTATTAAGGATTGAAAACAAACTGATGTCCTCATGCGTTCTTGACTTCCTGGTAAAAAAACCACTCACCATCCCCGGTGCCCGCCTATCAGGACTGAACAATTTTAGGAAAAGATCTAACTGTGATTTCTATGGCAGATATTACAATTTTAATTAAATTCACGATTTTCCTCAAATCAAGTGCAATACTCAGTGTTTACAGTAACATGACAAACATGACAGAAAAATATATCATACCATCAAACATTAAAAGCTGTTAGTCTAAGGCAAGGATGAAAACTAAAGGTAAGAACTGCTTCAAAATGTGTTTATTAACAAGAAACATGCACGAACACTCTTTAAAGTAGTGCAAAAATACTTAATTGTGTTAAGTTAAAAAAGTTGAATAAAATACAAAAAAACCCAATGTCAAATAAGTAATAATTAGAAAAACAAAATTAAACAACTCCAATAAAGGAAAAAAGACAGCCATGCCAAACCAGCATGTCAACCTTCGATGGTTTTGGACGTGAGCGCTGACATGTGACATATTAACACAGTAAATAGGTGACACAACAGATCCTGGGTCAGTCAGGAGCGCTGCAGAAAACTGCAGCTTCGTCGATCACATTATCACGTCTGAAATCACGATATTGATCAGAAAACGATAAATCGTTCAGCCCTACTACCTATCCTGTCTTTTTGTTTTCATTAATATGTTTATTTCATCATCATCTTGACATACATGTATTAAACTAAAAATAAAAAAATCTCTGTAACAAGTCAGTAACATCTTATCCACAATATAAAAATCCAAGTCTATACGATTTCTTATTTCACTGAATTGTACTTCCATTACAGTTTTTTTTTTGGGGGGGAATAAACATAGAAAAAAGAAGGAAAGTTAAACTACTAAATAAAATCTGATAGAAAAGAAGAAAGTTAAAGAAAAAAGCAGCAGAAGGAAGACAGAAAAGGAAAACAGGGGTTTAAAGAATTAAAATAGGCTTTAAAAGAGTCCCGTTTCTTGTGAAAAATACTCATATTGTGTCTGACAGAGTATCTGTTGTTTGGACATTAATTCTCCAAGCCACTGAAGACTGGAGCGTGATAAAGTAGATTTCCACTGTAAAAGAAGACGGTGTCTTGCTATCAAGGAAGATAAAGCTAAATCCTCTAATTGTCTTGGACTGAATTGAGTTTAGTTTTCTAGGACACCAAAGATAGTGGCATAGGGAGTATTTACAGCGATCGAGAGTATTTCTGACATCAAATCATTTTTCCAGAAGTTAACCAAACAGGGGCGCCAATCCTGTCTTACCTGCCCTTCTATATCCATATCACAGAGTGCCAAACAACCAAACCCTTCAAAATAAAAGCCTAAATACATGCCCAAATATTCTAAATACTAAAACTGGAAATAATAAACATCAGTCTCAAATCATATTTAAACACGGTAACAACTAAACAAATAAATAAATTCAAATTAGGCAATTTCCTGTGAAAAGCCCCAGAAGTTTGTTATTCTTACTTTTCCAACAGGTGGTAGACGCTGATCTGCAGGGGCCTGGCCTTAAACAGCAGCAGAGGGCAGAAGGTGTTGAGGAGGGTCTGCAGGGGCTCCGGCAGGTTGGTCTTCTGATCTGCGATGAACTTTGGCGGCAGTGAGTTTTGTGTTAGCAGCTGCACGGGAACGTGAATCAGAGCTGATCCGGCCGACTGCAGCACCGCCAGAGGAAACACGGGGTCGTCCGGCTCAGTGAAGGCGTCTGTATTTAGACATCAGAAAGATAAATATTATATCACTGCTTCATAATTACAATAACAGGACTGGACACAGTCTTACAGACGTAAACAAGATATTAAGGCACCTGATTTACAGCAGAGCACAGAGTGAGGCACCTGCATCCTTCAGGTTTATTGTTTAACCTGTTCAGCCCAAGCCCCTTTTTTAAGACTCCTTCTCGAAACCCATACCCATAAAGAAAAGAGTGTATCTCTGCGACCACAAGGTCTATTTGAATAATTTTGGTGTCATAATAAAAGTAACACTTGAGAGATTTGTCCAGATGTGTAATTATCAGTGTATGTGTTCCTGGGACAGAGTAAATGAAGATAGAAGTCAGAATAATTTGAAAATCTCATCCTCGCCTAAAACAAAAACAATTTTTTATTGTGAATATCTCTCTTAGAAATGATGCTGGAGTGGTTATGAATTCTAAAAATGAATAATAAAATATGTTTACATCATCTCTGCTAAGGATTATTGTTATAAAGTGATGCAGAGAAACATTAACGAGGTTTGATAACAATATGATCAGACGAGGATTTTGAAAAACAGTGCATATTGAGTCAAAAGTCAAAAATATATGTATTTGTCAAATAAAAGCCGACATGACTGTAGTCTTAAAGGCACAGTTCACTGCTTGTGCTCTTGTTTCGAGGAGCTTTTCTCCTGAGCCCCAGCAGACCCAAAATTGGGTCCTATGGGGCTGAAGAGGTTAATACTTCATTAGATGAACTTTGCAAGACAGAGCGAGATAGAGAGGGAGGAGCTCAGAGTGCCAGATCTTCAGCTTAACTATGGACTACGAGCATGAGCTGGTCCCTAACTGAAAGCTTTATCAAAGAGGAATGTTTTAAGTCTAACCTTAAAGGTAGAGAGGGTGTCTGCCTCCTGAACCGTGGTCGGTAAATGGTTCCAGAGAAGAGGAGCCTGATAACTGAAGGCTCTACCTCCCAGACTACTTCTAGAGACTGATGGTACCACGAGCAGGCCAGCATTTTGGGAGCGTAATGTTCTAGAGGGGTTGTACGGCACTACAAGCTCTTTGAGGTAAACTGGTGCCTGTCCACTGAGAGCTTTATAGGTGAGAAGAAGAATCTTGAATTCTATTCTATATTTTTTTGAAGCCAATGCAGAGAGGCTAATACAGGAGTAATGTGGTCTCTTCTCCTAGTTCTAGTCAGTACACGTGCTGCAGCATTTTGAACCAGCTGAAGCGTCTTAAGTGACTTACTGGGACAGCCTGAAAGAAGAGAATTACAACAGTCCAGTCTAGAGGTAACAAAAGCATGGACTAGCTTTTCAGCATCGCTCTGAGACAGGATAGGCCTAATTTTAGCAATGTTACAATAATAAAAAAAGGCTTTTCTTGAAACAGTGCTTATTTTGTTGACTATTTTCGTGAACCTTTTTTCCCCTAATGAAAACTAGATGGTAGGGGTGTAATGATCCATCGATCTGGATCGATACATCAATTGGTTAAGCAATGATCCAACCAAATCAATGGAAACTCAAAACATCGATCAACATCGTCATCTTCAACACCTTTATTTTGAAATTCTGACCGGATATCCGTTTCACCGCTTCCGCCTCGTTCTTAAGTTTCAACTTTACAGGGCTCTCAGGTCTCACATATTCAGCATATGAGACGCGCACCTTTTCACTCTCTCACACACCACACCCGGTATTTCTCCGGCATTAAAATGAACTGTGTAGCGCCCACCGAGTAACACCGCTATATGCTAACACGTAGCAACACGCTCTTAGCATCACAGAGCTAAACGAGAGCTTGACATGTCAGCCAATCAGAAAATAGCACTGCTGTATTCGGGTAAAATACGGTCGATCTGACAGCAGAGGATGCATGCTGCACACACACGACAGGAGTAATCACACGAGTACAGTAAGTTATCTCATCATTTGATTTTGTAGCGCACTGATTATAAAAATTACTTATTGTATGAAAGGAAAACAGTGAGAGCTTATTCTTATTCTTCCTCCACACCTACCATTAAACAGTGAAGCAAAGTCTAAAAACACCTGACTACTAATTAACCCAATTTTAATTTTAAGCACAATTAGATCATACTGATGGTTATAATCCTCTATAACCTATCATACCCAAAGGTCAGCACATCGTTTCACATTTCAGTAATAAAACTGTCAAAACTTGGAAATTGCTTTATATTTCTTTCTTGCTTTAGGTGAAATGTAGCTGATTGTGTTCAATGAGTACACAATATCGTCATAAATCGATCGAAGGTCCCTGAATCGTATCGTATCGAAATCGAATCGTGGCAGACTTTGTGATATCGGCAAATATCGTATCGTTGTCCAAAGAATCGATATCGTATCGTATCGTCATGAAACTGGTGATTTACACCCCTACTAGATAGTAACTAATAAAAACAAGTGCGCATGGACAAAAACTAAAACTAAATTAACTGACATTTTCATCAACAAATAAAAACTAGACTAAAATGTTTGACAGAGACTTAATCAATCAGACCTAATGTGGTCATGTAGAAAGTAGGGACAAGTCTTTGTGGTGGTGGGATAAGTTGTGGAGCGATCCAATCAGAGCTCCTCTCTTTATGAATTGATATATTCATGTAGAGCAGGTTCACTGTTTGTTGTCAGTTCTGGTATTGTAACTGAGATGCTCTGCCAGGTAGCCTAAATAAAGGTGACTGCATTTCACACAAAAGTTCAATTTGTTTCTGTTCATTTATACATTCAGACTTTACTAGCATTCAATAAAGGGTTATTAGATGTTTTATTTTATCCAAGTGTAAAACATGACTTCAGAAATTCAAGGAAACATAAAAAATGCCTTACCCTTTACACTT
Organism: Cetoscarus ocellatus; assembly: GCA_037902135.1. Taxonomy (NCBI): domain Eukaryota; kingdom Metazoa; phylum Chordata; class Actinopteri; order Labriformes; family Labridae; genus Cetoscarus; species Cetoscarus ocellatus. Next base: position 149,606 of record JBAMNC010001620.1, on the reverse strand, counting down.
CATATTTTAGTTGACTAATTTACAGTAGATTTTATCAACAATTTAGATGACTAAATTATGACTAAAACTAAAAGATATTTTAGGCAAAGACTATAACTAAAACTAAATTAAAAAGTGATGTCTTCAGGGCTGATTTTCAGGTATAATCTACACACAGACCTGTGATACTGATGGGCAGAGGAAGCAGCAGGTTGTAGATTCCCTCCACAAAGAAATCTCTCCATTCTCCAGCCAGCTCTGTCGGCAGCTTCTCCAGAACATCAGGCGGAGACGATGAGAAGAAGAGATTCAGCCTCACGACCAAAGCGGCGTTCTCGCACGCGAACAGCTGCAACCACGGGTTCCAGAGGCCGCTCACGTTCTCAGCGGCGGTCTGGGGGAAGCGGAGGTCAAATACAGTCAGAGACGACGAGAGGGAGCAGACGTCCAATAATAAGAGAAAGAGATTTTATCAAGTGTGGGAGAAAATATTTAATGAGCAAATGAATGGTTTTCTAGACTCATTTGATATGAGGAAGCAGAAATACACACTATAAATGGAGTTTCCTGCTACTTTGACTCAGTGTCTCTACTTAATGATCCTTAACAGTAGCACTAAGCATAAACCTGGCTGAAAACCATGCCTGGATTAGGGCCAAAATGAAGTCAATCTTAACAAAAGTCAGGCCTAAACCAGAAGCAATACTAGATCTAAACCTGGACAAAACCAAGCCTAAACCAGGGCCACAACTATTTCTGAACCTGAAAACTGAAAATAAAAAAAAAGAAGAACAATTTGTCTACACCAGACCCAAAAACTTGGTACAAACCTTGACTATAAACAAGGCCAAAATTAAGCACAAAGCTAGACTCAAACCAAAATTAACCAAGGGTCAAACTACGACTAAACCTGGATCAACAGCATAGCAAAACCAGGGCAAAAGCTTGACCTCAATATAGATTATAAACCAGGCCAAGCACGACACCTCAACCTTGGCTCAAACTAGGCCTACACCTTTTCTCAAACAATGCCCTAACAAGTCTGAATATAGGCCTAAACCTAAACAGGAATCAACCCTAAACCAAAGCCTAAACAAGGCAGTGAACCTGAACTTAATCAAGGCCTAAATAAAGGCCAAGCTCAGGCCTAACCCTGGAGACATGGTATAAAACGTAAATAAAAACACAACACAATGTTATGCAAATCTTTGTTGACCTTTTCTGGATTAAACACACCACAAAGACAAGACATTCAACCTTTTAAAGCCTTTTGTATCATATTTGATACATACTTTTATGATACCTGCATCGATATGATCAACAAATTACTAAAAAAAAATACCTGAATACAATCAGATAAATGATAAAAATGTCCTCAAAAGGATTATCAGTTGCCAAAAACACCTTATTTAACAAATGAGATACAAAAAATATATATGTTGAATATTATGGAAATTTTGATTTGTTTAGGATTTCAGTAGAAAGTGAAATAAACATTTCCGCTACAAAAAACTGAATTTTCTGGCTATAATTTGTGTTTTCAGGCATTAAAGGGTTAATGCTCAAACTGATAAACTTCATTGTTTTTTCCTGTAGAACCACAGGACAAATGATCATTTGTGTCTCACCTCCAACCAGGCTAACATAGAGCAGAGCAAGAAGTCCCACTGGCTGCCCCCGAGGATTGTGGGACGATGCGTCACGAGCCAGGACAGGAAACGCATCATCTCCACGGTGAGGTTAACCTGCTCCACGGTGGCTGTAGACAGATCGCTGGAATACAAGCATGAAAAATATAAGTATGAGTACAAAACACAGGATTTCAAAGAGATTTATGATCTGATTTGGTGAATCATTAAGAATATTTTATGGATAAATGCATTTGCAAAGAGAAAATAAAAAGTCAACATTTCATTCTCTTATATGCTGATCTTTTAATACTTATTTAATCAAAAAGCCGTCTGTACACCACAAATTATCAGAATTAAATCAATTAATCTGCTCAAGTTAAATTTGTCTCATCTTATTGGTAGATTATTTAACCTATTAAAACAATCAACTCAGGCTTTATTTTTAGTTTTTATATCTTCAAATAAGATCTTAATCCAGATATGTACGGAAATTGTGGATTAGAATAAGTGTAGTGAGATTATTTTTGTCTTGAAAATGGACAAATACTCTCACCTAGATCTGAGTTTTTCAGTGTGTCCAGTCTTACAGTCCACTGAGACTGTTTTAAATGTGGTATGAAACAAACCTGAGCTTTCCAAACTTCCGTTTTAGCACTTTACCTGCCAAAGAGAAACCAGTCCTCCTTGCTGTTCCTCCACTCCATCAGGGTGGCGAGGATTGCCAGCAGGACCTCCTCCTCTACAGGTGAGTTAGCCTTCAGACAGCACAGCAACACTGACAAACTTCCATACACATCTGAGAACAGACAGCCCAAAATGATCATCAGTGTAGTTTAAATCAAATATGATTATTTCTGTGTTTGTGTGCCGTCTCACTAACCGTCGCTCTCTTGCCAGTTGATTATTCCAGCTGTGGCCAGAGCGACGAGTGCATCCCTGTCCTCCGCAGTCATGAAGGGGCAGAGCAGCTGGAGCGTGCTCAGTTTGCTCTGAGTTACCGGGAACAAACTGACACAGCACACATTTTTATAAACCTGCACATAACAAAAAGTGTTAAAATGTAAGGATGTAAAGCACAAAGTTCTCACCTGTCTGCACTGCCATAGAGCCTCCTGATGGTGGAGCTGTGAGTTGATGCCAAGTTGTTGGTTTGGATGTAGTCTTCTAGGGTCAGAGACCATAAACCTCCATCCTCAACTGACCTGCAGGACAAGACAATACAGCTTCAGTAAATACGATGGACAGAGTGGCAGCACGTGTTCCTTATTAAAGGGATATGCCAACATTTTCTCCTTCTCCTGTCTTGTCTCACTCCTGAGTCAATGACAAGCAGATTGACACCATTCTTTAGACTGTGCATGCAGTAACAAGAGAGAGACGGGCAGAGCTCCTCCAACGCTAATTAGCTTAGCTCAAACACTGGAAGTCAATGGGTACTGTTAGCCTGCCTCTGCCTACAGTCATCAGATAAACTCTTCAGCAGCTCCAAACAGTCCTGTGTGCTTGTTGTGACTTGTTTTTTACCACGTTATGTGACGTTATCTTCTACTCTTAAATAGAGGCTGTGTTTTGTTGACCTACTCTGTGGTAGGTTGCGCTGGAGATGACGTTCGCAAACGATTCGAGTCTCTTGAACAGCTCTTTTAAGTGAACAATGAGAAACGATTTGCAGTTGTGAGCGAACCTTTTGTTTCTTAAATTTGCAGCCAATTTGCACTGAAGAAAGACTCACTCACAATTGCAAATCAGTACACTGGAAAGAGCTGTTAAAAAGACTTGACTCGTTCACGAACATCACATCTCTAGTAGAAACCCCTGCGGAATTAAGTCAACAAAACAAAATTGCTGTTTAGGAGTAGAAGAAAATAATACGATGATAGTAGAAGATAATGTAACATAATGTGGTAAAAAAATGAGTCACAACAAGCACACAGGACTGTTTATCTGATGACTGTAGGCAGAGGCAGGCTAACAGTACCCACTGACTTCCAGTGTTTGAGCTAAGCTAATCAGAAGTCGGTGAGCTCTGCCCGTCTCTTCCTTGTTACTGCACGCAGTCTAAAGAATGGTGTCAATCTGCTTGTCATGGACTCAGGAGTGAGGCAAGACAGGAAAAGAAAAATATGTTGACAGTGGAGCTACAACCAGACCGAGCCACAGACACACAGCAGTGAAATTAAGAGCAGGCTACCTCAAACTTGTACAGTACTTCGATTATATCCAGTATTGTAGAAGTCAGTGAATGTTACCTCAGGTAAAGGGTCCCCAGCAGGTCTTTAATCGGCACCAGGCTGTGCAGTCCCTCAGACAGGCCCCACTCTGTCAGCAGGCTGTGGTAGGAGGACACTAAGGCGGGGGTGTACTCCACCTCCTTACACCACTGCAGGGCATACAGCAGCTCTGAGACTGGTAGAGAAAATCAGACGCACAGGAGATCAGGAAAACGGTAAAACAATGACAATGTAAATCATCTTAACGATTATTCAAACTCTCTGCCCAAAAAGTCCCTCCGAAAAAATTACAACTAATTCAGATTGCTGCTGCCGGAGTTTTAACTAGAACTTGGACGATATGGAGCTAAATCCAGGTCAAAAGTGTTGTAATTTGGAAATAAAAAAAAACATTGAAAAATAAAACTGAAACTGAAATTTCAATGTTTGTTCTCCATTAAAAAAAAAATAATAAAAACACTAAATAGAATTTAAAAAAAACTGTATGAGTTTTTTTTTAGTTTAAATAAACTTTTGATTCTGTTCTGTAACTATTTTATATAATAAAATATTCTACTTCCTTTTTTTTCATCTGAAATATATTTTAAACTGATGTCATGTTTTTCAGTTGCAGGATTATTATTTTCAGACTCAAATCTTATCTTTTTGGTTACAGATTTCTTTTTTCTTTTTCAGATCTTATTTTTTCAGTTTCAAACTTCTGGCCGTGTTCTGGCGTGGCATCGACTGAGCAGGGCGCCAGATTGTGAGTGACAGCATAATCCTCAAATGATGTTGCCTTCAGGAAACGTGGGAACTTTGATAGCTATGACTCAACACTTTCTCTACACTGTATTCTCTTCATACCTGTAGATAAAGTGATGCTAAGGACAGAGATATCTTTTACAAGACAACTCTTGGTAATTATTGATATATAAAAACTGGAAAATACACCAGATTTTTAGAGTTTAACACCCATGTCTAAAGAAACGATGTGTCCCAATTCCACAAAAGACTTGAATGCAGCGCAGCGTCTCAATGGCGTTGTATTCACCGGGGCAACTTGCAGGTGCGGGCATACAGCCTATAGTGTCTTGGCTTTTATCCTTTATCTTTCATTCTTTATCTTCTCTTCTACTGTTTTTATTCTTATTTTATTTCTATTTTAAAACATTTGTTTTTAATATTGTGTTCATTTTTATTCCATTACGGTTTTTATTATTATTAAGTGTATGCATTATTATAATATACCTCTGTACAGCACTTTAGTCAACTGAGGTTGTTTTTAAAAATGCTTTAGAAATTAACTTTGACTTGTTTGATTGTACAGGTTTCAAATTTCATTTTTACCTCCGCCAAGGAGGTTATGTTTTTGCCGGCGTTTATCTGTCTGTCTGTTTGTCTGTTTGTGTTCAAAATAACTTGAAAAGTTCTGAACGGATTTGGATGAAATTTTCAGGAATTGTGGGAAATGGGATATGGAAGAACTGATTAAATTTTGGGGGTGATCCAGAACACCATCTGGATCCAGGAATTTTTTAAAGGATTCTTTAACATTGCCAGATAGGACCATTTTCGCCAAAGTGGACCGAAGCTGCTTGGCGGAGGTCTGCGCTCTCTGAGTGCTTTTCTAGTTTGATTTATTTTCAAATCACAACACTTTTGGCCTGGATTTAGCTAAATAGGACACCTGTTAAGAGACTACTGAATTGTTTATCAACAAAGAAATCATTCCCCTTGGAGATCCCGTATAAAAAGTGCCATAAAAATAAAGTTAAGTAACAGAAAAATGCTCCGTCTGTGCTTCTGTATGTGATACCTGTGTGCTTTAAATCCAGCAGATGTAACGAGCTGTCTGCCTGTTTTTGGTCCTCAGGTCGAGATGCCACAGTTCCTGCGACTCTTCCCAGCAGGGCGCACATACAGAGGTGCGCCGGCAGCTTGGCTGACAGCTTGGATTTCCACACGTCCATGGTGGGTTTTTCCAAGACCCCTCTGTACCGGCCAGATAGGAGCGGAGTTTTGATCCACTGGCACATGGAGAAAGTTTGGAAAGAAGCGTTGACTGGCAGGTGTTTTATCTATCACAGTCCTTACACAATAGGTTCTTCATGCTAATGTATTTACTATTGATTTTAATGTCATATAACCCCATTTTAAAAACCTTGACCTCTCCCTTTTAGCTGGTGGTTTCCTGGAGCCAAAGTGATAGGCTGGCTCACCTGAGGAGGTAACGCTTGCCTGATCCGTGTCCATTCTGTCTGGTTTGGCATCAGCGCAGAGAAGAACTGAGTGAGGAGGGGGGACTCTCGATCGCACACAGAGATCATCGTCTCCACCACACTTTGCACAGCTTGGACCAGAACCTGCAAACTAAACCATCACAACAAACCAGTGAGACCGACTATCAAATACTAAAACAACTGAGAGGGTCTGTCTGAAAGAAATCACTGTTTCATTCAGGATGAGGATTTACCTTTTGATGCTCGAGACCGTGAACAGTTGTTTCGTCACCCATGTGGCCGTGCTCTGCAGGAAACCGCCCTCTTCGAAATCATAATCGGGTTGTTGGGTCAGAGACTTGACCCCAGCGACACACACTTTTCTCAGCTTACCTATAAGAGAGTCTGACAAAACAATATAAATAATCAGTTTGAATAGCAGACAACCCAAAAACTTAAACTAAGTTTTGATAACACGATATTCAGAAGGGACTATGCTGCAGTTGCAAATATTAAACCTGTGTACAAACCCCAATTCCAAAGTTGGACTGTTGTTTAAAATGTAAATTAAAAAAGAAAACAATGATTTGCAAATACTTTTTGACCTATATTTAATTGAATACACTACAACGACAAAATATTTAATGTTAAAATTGAGAAAATTCATTTTTTTAGCAAATATTCACTCTATTCAAATCTAAAAAAGCTGGGACAGTGGCATGTTCACCTTCCCTTTTAACAAAACTAGATCAGCATTTGGAAACTTGCTGAAGCTTTTGCTATATTCACCTTTTATTTATTACCTTAATAGACCGTTATTACACCTTCTGATTCACAGAGACCTGCACTAACGCTTAAGGCATGATAAAAAATGAGGATATGGATTAACGTGCTGTGGCAGCACCTACCAGACAGATGAGTGTGTGCCTGATCTTTGGCGGTGAACTGGAAGACGGTGAACAGAAGCTCCTCTGCAGAGCGAAGCAGGAGGCAGTCTTGGACGGAGGAGAAAAAGGTGGAGGCCACGTCACAGATGAAGGAGATGAGAGGCTCCATGTTTCCGGCGTCGGACAGACTTTTAGCCTCTGACAGGGTGGTGTGGAGCTTCTCTAAGATCTTCTCCATGTAGACCTCCCCTATCAGAGCCTCTGTGAAACAGATCCGATAGATAGAAAATTCATGAATCCAGCAGATAAAAACTCAAACACTGGATTTGTTCTGTAAGTCAATGAAAGAAATCCAACGTGCTGAGTGTGTTCACCATTGTTGTGGTGTTGAGACAGCACCAGGGTGATGAGCGTCCAGCTGTGGCTGTTAGCCGAGGAGCTGGAGGAGCTGCCTCCCACCCTGCAGAGCTCCTGAGTCAGTCCAAGAAGCTGCTCGCCAAGAACTGAGCCTTTCAGCCAGTCCCTGCAGTTCCTCAGAGCCTCGGGGTCCGCACATGCCTAAGAGGAAAGAAAGAGGAGTAGCTTAGATCTGTCAAAGTGGAAACACAGGTAAGTAACAAACCCACAGCCCATTTCATTCACAGTGTTCACGTGCTTCATGACCAGGATCAGAGCTGTGGAAAGAGAGAGTTATGTCAGCTCTGTAGATGCCAATGGGCCAATTATTTGACAGCAATGGAGGATCATGGGAGCCTCGATAGTTCCAAACAATGCGAAGGAGGCAATAGGACTCCTATGGGGAAGGTATGTTTCTCGCATTTATCAAAGCTCAGTTTACATGTAGGAAGCTAGAGTTGAGATTTTAATGATGACCATTTTACAAGCACATTTGAATCCAATTAATAATGCAATCTAAAGCATGATAACTCCTCAATTTTAGACAAAATATTAGCTTTAATGTGGTCACTGGTCTGCTTCTTCTTACACCTTACACCCCTGATGGATACTCTTTTGCATTAGACCTGTGGGATTAATCTGGAAACAACAGGATTAAGAAAGGTGTTTTTAAGAAATCGTGCAGGCCATTGTTTTACTGCTTAATTATACAAATATGGAAGCACAATGTTATCCATTTGATATCAATATGGACCCTACATATCGGCCATATATTGGCAGGAATATCGGCAAATTACACAAATGTACAAAATTGATACACCTTTTCATCACTGCATGGGTACATTTAAAACTCAAGGGTTTCATTTTTGCAAGCGTTAAATTCTGTCTTTCTTGTTTTACATCTGTTCCTCACAAAAATATACTATAACACTGAAGGAAACAATGTCATGCATCTCTATAATATTTATGAATATGTAGTTGATGGATCTGATTCACTTAGATATTATATATATACTATACAAGACAGATTTTCCTACATGTTTCAAGTTAATAAAGCTAAGCTGCAGCAGAGACATTGTCCTTCAAACATCTGAACATGTTTTCCTACACAGAAGGATCACACAGGCTTCTTCTTCATCTAAAATATTGAAACAAAACAAGTCAGTAATTTTCAAAATCACCAATGCTGATTTTATAGACAAGGAAATTTAGTAACGTTACAGTGTCAAGCAATGTTTGCTAGTCAAGAATGTAAGGAAAGCCAGCTAGTTTACGGCCCTTTTTCAGAGGAAATTTAAGTAATTTTAAAAACATTATCGCAATCATAATTCTCCTACACATTCACATAGAATGTGTGTCATGTTGGAATTTATCCATATCTGTATATGAATGTTAATGAACGGAAAATATTGGTAAGTAGTTACCAGAAATCGCAGCTGAGCAGGTCATTTAAATGACCCGCCAAACTTTGTTTGAAACTATTCGTCTGCTACATGAACCACGTGACCCTCTCGTGTTCTGACCCTCAGTGATGCAACTCTGTCTTCCTCGGGCTCTGGCCAGAGTGACACGTACCCTCTGTATGATCTGCAGGATGATTCCCCACTGTAGGTCCATCTGGAAGGAGAGTTAACAGGCAGAAGGTCAAAAATGAAACATCAACACATCAGAGCTGGAACAACGATAAAGAGATATACTGGACATTATAGATGTGGATGAACTCGCAGTTACCGTGGTGATGTAGTTGAGGATGCGCGTGGTTTCCTGCGAGCTGCAGCAGGACAGAGAGCTGAAGACCATCTCCACCACGTGCTCGGTGTCCCTGCGGCCCTTCTCAGCCAGCCACACCACCACCTGCTCCAGCAGGAACTGCATCGCCGGGTTTTTCGTGCTCACTTCTTCGAGCTGGTTTGCCTCCGTTACTTTGTCCCCGAGTTCAACGAGTGTCTGAGAGAGGAACGTCAATTACAACAGAGCGTTTTGAAAACAGCTTGTTATTTGATGCAGAAGGACTTTCATCAAGAAAATAATCTAGCCTCTTAGAGGAGTGTGAGCTTGAATATTTGTACAAGCACATTCAACCCTGAGCTATTGTTTTACACTCTCTATATTAAAACAGGTAAAATATCAATGTCAACAATCTAAAGTGCCTTTATACTCATTACCAGAGGGTCAAACTGTCATACTTAAAGGATGCACTTGCCTTGATAATTGTAATTATAGCTTAAGGAAACAAACAAATATATAGCTGTTAGAAGAAGCTATTTCTTAATTAAAATTTTAACTTTGAACAAAATACACAATACCCCTTCCCAATGACCAGACAATAAAGCAAAATAAAAATAAATATCATGCATATCTGTAACTTCATAACACTAAACACAAATTATTATATCCATAAAAGGAGTAATATGAAAGGGACAATAAAACTAATTTAACAAAATAATAACAATAGTATTGAAAAAACAATAATGACAGATAAATAAATGAACTAAAATTAAAATAGAATCACTTATTTACAATCTTTATATTATTTGTATTCATATTTATTTATATTTGTGTTTAAATCTATCTTTTTTATATATCTTTTAATCTCTTATACTTACTTGCTTTTGGAATCCTAATCACATCCATTTCTAACACAAATCAGATGTTATAGAGCCTTGGTTCCCAATCTGGGGTCGTAGGCTTTGTATTTTCAAGCCATTTATCCAAAATTTAACATTTTAAATCAAGCATTTTCAAGGATTTCAAGCACCTATACACGCCCAGGGTGCAAAAGGCCACAGCAAAGTTTTTGCATGACAGGATCTATAATTTAAAAACAGATACTTTGAATTACTACACTACATTTTAGAAGTGTACCACAAGTTTTTATATAAAAGTGTTAAAACTGGATCATAATTTCCAGTCTGTGCTTTTGCAAAGATTAATTAAACCAAGGAGACCTAAAAAAGATCAACAATGACTTTTAGGGAAGCTGTACCACAAAAGAAATCTGCCCTTTTTCTTGCTCTCTCACAGATTTCACCCTGACAGAGAGAATAACACTCAAAGGAAGCCTCACAAAGATGAAAAAAAGAAACTTGAAGCCAAAAACACGTCATAGATGTGACTTACGCTGAAGACCCGGGGCGTGTGGAAGGAGCGCAGCAGAAGGGAGAGGAAGACGAGATGTTTTGCCGACTTCTTCTCATTGACATGCACCAGGCACAGCTGTGACAGCTGGCACACCACATCCTCAAAACGCTGAGTCTGTGGGGAGCAGACCCTCTCGTTCACCAGCTCAGACTCTGTGTGCACAGGCCTCTCCACCGCGTCCCCGTCCACTCCAGTTTTCTCGTCCTCGGGCTTCGAGAAACAGATCCTGACAGATTTCTTCTTCTGGACATGCTTTGGTTTCACTTTGTCGGGATGGCGCATTACCTGGAGATAGGAGGAGCAGAGAGGAGATTTATGAAGGCGGGAGTTTTCTGTTTTACTTCAACTTTTTTTAAAGACAAGAACACGGACATAAAATTTATACCAGTGATATCAACCACAGTTCAGCTCTACCAGTACTCAAATTTGGAGTACATGTACTCAACTTTGGTCAACTAGTGCGTGAGTAGACTTTATTAGTAGACTTAAAAATGTTAACTAGTACTAGTAATAAGTCTTCTATGCTAATAAGGAGGCGAGGAAAGCAAATTAAGGCTTCTCATTTGCTTCTGAGAATATTACAGCCAATCAGGGTGCTGGATTAGTTTATAATCCCTCCTACTTCATTTGCATTGGGTCTACTAGTACTACTAGTGAATCTTTTGGCCTTACTAGTACTACTAGTAGACTAAAAACAGTCTGCTAACACTACTAGTGAGATATTTTGAGTTTACTCGTAGTACTAAAACTTTGTTTTACTAATAAATGTTTTGGGCGCACTAGTGCACAAGCAGACCTAACTAGTAAAACAAAATTGTTTACTAGCAGATAATTTTGTGTTACTAGTGCTACTACTAAACTCAGAATATCTCTGGTAGTACTGGCAAACTGTTTTTATGCTACTAGTAGTACAAGTAAAGCCAAAAGATTACCTGGTAGTACTAAAAGACCTAATGCAAATCAAATAGGAGAGATTATAACCAAATCCAGCACCCTGATTGGTTGTAATATTTTTGTAAAGCTTATGGGAAGCCTGAATTTGCTTTTCTCCGCCCCCTTATTAGCATATAAGGCTTACAAGTAGGACTACTTCACATTTTTAAGTCCACTACCAGTGCAGAAGGGAATGTGAGAGTTTTGTTTTTTGTAATGGAACAAAAAGTAATAATCTGTATAACATATTACAATGAGACATTATCCAGTCAACCAACTAACCAACCAACCATCAGCCCAACCAGGCAACAAAAGACAGCCCACAAGTTTATCAACCAACCAGTTAGCTAACAAATCAAAAAAGCTAACCAGCCAATAAATCAACCAACAGTTCATCCCAGTTTATCAGCTAACAAATCTGCCAAAAATTAATCAACTGACAGCCAGCAAGCTGCTCAACCAACCAAATGGCAGTCCAACTATCTAATCGGCAAATTCATGTTTCCCAGTAGGAGGGACTATAACTTAATCCAGCACCCTGATTGGTTGTCATATTTTTGAATATCAATGGGAAGCCTTAATTGGCTTTTCCTGCCCCCTTATTTGCATATAAGGCTTACTAGTTACCTCTACCAAGGAGGTTATGTTTTTACCAGGGTCTGTTTGTGTGTTTGTTTGTTGGTCTGTTAGCAAGATAACGCAAGAATGACAGGGTGGATTTACATGAAAATTTTACCAGAGGTGTGGTTTGGTCCAAGGAAGAAGCCATAACATTTTGGTGGTGATCTGCATATTTGTCTGGATGCAAAAAATTCCCAAAATGTGCGAAAAATCCCGTAACTTAACATTGGGCTGTATTTTTTTTTTTTTTTAAATCATATCTCTGACCTCACTTGATGGATTTGCTTCAAAGTTTACATGATAAATATTATTGATATATATTATAACTCTATAATCAAGGTCAATTTCATCTGGATTCGATCCAGATTGATGTCACAAAAAAACATTGAAGTTTATAATGGCAAATCCCATTCATTTCTCCTCGGCTGCTCTGAGGGTTCTGCCCCCTTTATGTCATCAAGGAAATTGTAGTTTATTTGCAAACTGACGTCAACATTTTTCAAGCCTATGTCACTACATTACCCAGCTTCCCTTGCAATGCCAGCGGAGGAGTTCTCCACATGGACAGACATGAGCCGAGACTCGGCCGTCATATCGGAGAGTGTGGTGATCCAGAATTGTATCTTGGCGGAGGTCTGTGCTCTCCGAGTGCTTTTCTAGTAGTACAAGTGAACATTTTTAAGTCTACTCGTGCACTAGTTGACCAAAATTGAGTACATGTACCCTAAATTAGAGTAGTAGTAGAGCTGAACTGCAGTTGATATCAGTTTTATGCCCAAATGTCTTTCCATACAGGAAGAGCTCTTGACTTGCTGCAGTGTTGCTTTCAACATTAAAGTTTCAGGAGGGTTGTGTCTGTGGCAAAGTCTCTGAAGCAAACTCACCTGCAGTAAAGTGGCCACCCCTTCCAAAGCCTGCAGATCCGCTTCCTCGTTGTCCACATGACGCACGAATGTCAGCCCCAGCTCCTCCCAGAAACCTGCCAGCAGCTCTGCGTAAACGTCCTTCCCTTCGCTTGCTTCTTCTTCCCCTTGTAGACCAGCCCTCTTCTCCCAGGACACCAGCATCTCCGTGACCAAAAGGAAAAGAGGGCCGTTCTGTAGGGAGGGGTTCCCCAGGGACTTCTCCAGCAGTGGGAGAAGCTGAAAGAGGAGAGACCACATTGATGTAAGAGAGACGGGAAGGTTTGGACTCTTTCTTAAGAGCCTGTTTGAATGTGGGACCCCACCTGCTGCGAAACAAGCATGATCCGGATTTTGTTGTGCTCGTCCTCTTCACTCGTGTTTTGCACGATGCAAAACCTCAAACACTCGACAAAAGACGTCACTATCACGGCGCTCTCCGAGGGGCTTGTTGTCGCACGCTCACTGGACAGACTGAGACAAAAACAGACACATACAGCACTTAGATTAGAGATTACATTAGATAGAACTTTATTAATCACTTGGGAAGACTCAATCAGGGACATTAAGATTCCAGTAGCACTGAATAGTAGTAAACGGGTAAAAAAGAACACTTAAAAAAGTAAAAACACCTTGCACAACAAAATATATAATAAATAAATAAAAATAAATATAAAAATATATGGCTACTGCTTAGCAAGTTTATCAGACCGACGGAGACATCAAGAAAAAAACTGCTTTTTTGTAGAACAGAAAATCTGAAAAATCATGGATAGCAATAATAATTATATTTTGGCATCAAGAATATAATTTTGGTCAAAGAACTTTTAAATACTGGTGTATTAACCAGGACAGAAACATAAAAAATACCCTTGTACAAATGCAGTGAAGAACGTTGTGTAGAAGTCCAGCGTCGGCTCCATGATCTCTCTGGGCAGCTGGCTGAGAAGAGGCATCAGGTTAGGGTGGAGGGCTTTGGCCATGCCTTTGCCTCCTTCTTTAAGCTGAGTCCACAGTTTTGGTAAGAAGCCCTTCTTGGCGTTCACATGAGACCAGCAGTCCTGAAATACAGGAGGAGGTTGAAGGCTGATACTGCTTTGAAAAAGCTTTATACAAAAAGAGAAAATCAACTTTTTAATGAACAAACTGTTACGACTACGACTGCAACACTGATAATCTTTTTTTCTGATTGTTTTCTCAAAGAAACAATGGATATAATTAACCTGATGCAGATACAGGCTGCAAAAAACCACTACATATTATATTTAAAAAAACTGCTTTTAAGGTTTGATCCTATCCAATATCTTTAATTTAAATAATCAATCTTTATTTGTATAGCACCACTTCATAACAAGTGTTATCTCAAGGACATCTGGAGATGGATCCAGGCAGAGACAAAGGGATTAAAAATACAAAATTTATGACAACGACAAACCCATGGACGAACAGATCATAAATCTGTCCTCATCACATTTGTCTCTGCTGAATATAGATTCAGTCAATCAATCTTTATTTATATAGCTCCATATTTGTCTAAGTTGATTATAAATTTATTAAAGGTAAGCCTCTTGAGAGGTGGCATCTCATTTTCAAGAAGGACCTCATGTCTATATGGTTGTAAAGATAGTTACTATGGATGAATAACCAATACAACCATGGATAGAGAGATCAATCTAATATTAACATTAATGTCTATAATGAATATAATCTGGAGATGAATGATGTTGATTAATATTGCAGCATCTAGCTGAACTGCCATTAAAATGGTTTAACTGGTCTAAAAGTATGAATTTATGTTAAATATTGTAATTTCGATTGATGGTTGATGCAGGACAGAGCACATGGAGTGGAGCAGGTCCACAGCAGTAGATCATCCATGACTGCTTGTCAAGGTCATACTGATATATGTGTGCTGTTTCCAGGAACTAACATGTAGATATGATTAACCTGATGCAGATACATGCTGCAAAAAACACTCAATTTCAATCTTTAAAAACTTTGCTGTTAAGATTTGATCCTATCTAATATCTTTAAATTGGTGGGGTAATTTTGGAAACAAGGCTCTGAACTGTCTTGTAACTTTAAATGCAGACTTACTGGGATTGTAGACACAACATGAAGAACAGCTTCCCACACAGGAGGCAGCACTACAGGATCCGTGTCATCGATGCTGAGGAGAACAGCAGGGCAGAGTCGTGCTGCTTCAGCCTGAACGAGTGCAGGGGTGAACTCACACAGAGAGCACACCATCTCAAAAAAAGCTCCTCGTACCTGAAGGGAAAAATTAGGCGTAAGATGTCTTATCACATAGATGACTGCACATAGATCAAGTAGAATAATGAAGGTTTAAGAGCTCACTCAACAGAGAAAAGAAAAGAAAGAATTCCAGCTGCAAAGCTTCAACAATTCACTGAGACTAAATCCAAACACTTCATCAAACTTCAGGCTAGCTCAGTTATTACTGAGTGACATTCAAGCCCATCCAAACATCTGTCATAACTGCAGTTTTCTCATTTCAGTACCTGTGGTGATTTATGTTTGCTGTACTTCCAGAACTTCCCGGAGCTGACGAGATTTGCTAGTCTTGGCTCCAGGGCCGTCCTGTCACTCTGAAGCAGCAGAGAGAGCAGCCTCTTCACTCCTAACAGCGAGCTGGTCAGCATGCGCACATATTTTGATTCTCTCTCCTCCTCTGTGACACTTCTGAAGGACAAGGGGAACCAGGGTGTCATAAATTACAGACAATACTGTAAAATTGTATCAGCGTTGTAACAGGAAAGCTGTTACTTACTGTGGATCACTCAGTGTGTCTGCTGTTTCCTTTAACAGGATATCCTGAAGAACCTGCAACACAAAAACGTCATTCTTATGTGAACATTTGGCCCCAGACGAAGCTCACAGTCCGCCCCACTACTCACGTTGAGGATCTCATCCTTGCAGAAGCTGAGTGCCTCTGGCTGTTTGGCGGGTGAGAAGGCAGCCTGGAAGGCCTGGCAGGCTGCAGAGGCTGCCGGTGTGTAGGGGTCACACTGGGACAGAATCCAGTGGCCCATCAAGCTCTTCAGGAAGGGGGCCAAACTGCGGCGTACTTTCAGCACCAGCTGCTCGAAGGCCTGCTGGGTGGCCTCCCTGATCCTGCGATCATGGTCCTGATGAGACAAAAGTGTTCAGACACAAAACATTTACAATCTGTCCCATTAAAGTGTCGCACGGAAGCGCACTGGATTAAAAAAATGAGTCTTTTCTCATAATTACAAGATCAGGATCTCGTAATTACAACAAAAGATCTCGTAATTTTCTTGTAATTATGAGATGAGGCGGGGTGCCACATTGGCCTCCAATCAGAGTGTCGGTTGTCACTCCTTTTACATCAGTGCGTGCTGGGCAGCTGGATTTCTGTTATTCACACAGTGGGTTTAGTTATTTGGTTTGAATTGAAATGGATAATTTGATTACTCTCCTTTTAAAATGCCACTACACTCAAAGAACACACACAACACTGTGTGAAATATATTAATGCTAGATTCAAGTGTTTTTTTTTTTTCATTAATGCATCCGGAGCATAAGACACTGTCAAAAAGATGAGTCAGACTCTTCTGCATAAAAGCAAAACCTCATTAATTATTTAAAACCCTGGTTAAAACTGTCAGGATGATACTCAAAAGCATCTATGAGTATCAAAAATTCTGATAAACCAGCAATGATGGAAGTACTAGAATTAAAGCTTATACATACATATTAAAAACTTGCTGTGAAAATAATGCTATTACCGAGGCAAACATAACACATACCAGAGTAGAGTGAAGAAGTAGTAGTTATTAATGTATTGTGAATTATCAGCTCACCACTGATATCTTGCAGTAAATCCTCGGCCAGTATGGCAGGACCCCTTTAACCTCCTCAGTGTCCCGTTCCTGACACATGGACCCAAAGTCCTGCACAGCCTGAGAAAAGGACACAACATTAAACACTTTAAAGGCAGATATACACATCCTGTTTTGACCTTAACATGCCTAATGCTCAACCAAAGTGTTTTAACTGGTTATGAAATGGACTAACTTTAAATAACTGACTCTTGATATGGAGAGAAAATGGTAGTCATTAGCAGAAAGACTGATTATTTCTAAATAACTCTTTAGTAAAACCTGAAAGTTCTTCTGTAGCAAGAAAGGTGTCAGATCACTTGGTTCTCTTTTTGAGATGCAGTTGCACAAATATCATTGAACTGTTGTGTAAACTTGGTCTTACAGTTTCCAGATTCAGAATTGTTATTTACTGCCCTGTGTATTTACTCATGCAAGGAACCTCACTTGGCAGACTGGCCCAAAATGACAATTAACATAGAGCAATAATAATAACAACATAATAATAAAGATGTCAAGAGGACTAATAAAGCAATAAAAGATATATACAGATATGAAATAAAAAATACAAACACAGTTTTGTCATAGCAGCCATCAAGGGATCAACAACAGTAGTCATATTCACTGACCATAATTTATTGACTTCTTATTGATGATGATGTCTGATGCCACTTTCCTACTCTGGCTTTTATTCGCCTTGTTTTTACTGATTTCTTATACTTTCATCTCGTTTTTACTGATCGGTAATTTCTGATATATCTACCAAGATTTCCTTTTGTTAGTTTTGAGCACTGTTGTCACTTAATCATGTTTTGTCTTGTCCTGTCCTTGGATTTCTAGTGTTTGTGTAAAGGGGTGCTGACTCACCCGTTGTAAACCAAATTTACCTTCGAGTACAAATTAAGTTACCCTACCTTACCTAACAATAAGCACAAAAAAGACAGGTATAGTATGCAGAAGATGCAGTGGAGCTGTGTGCATCAATGTAACATGCAGAATAAAACATAAGCACTAATATATAGTTCACTGAGAAGAGAAGTTTAAGGGATTCGCCAACAATGTTTTTGTTTTCATGTCTTGCCTCACTCCAGAGTCTGTGACAAGCAAATAGACACCATTTCTTCAACTGTGTGTGCCATGACAAGGAAGAGACGGGCAGAGCTCACCCACCGCTAATTAGCTTAACTCAAACACTAGGAGTCAATGGGTAGTGTTAGCCTGCCTCTGCCTACAGCCATCTGATAAACGCCTCATCACCTCTTAACGGTCCTGCTTGCTTGATGAGACTATTTTTTACCACATTATATTATTTATTTTTAAACTAAGATTTGCACATTATGTAATTTTCAAAAGAAATACACGTTTTGTTGCACCCTGTTATTTAGTTTCATAAATATTTCTTTCAAAAAATCTACAAAGTCTTAGTTTAAAAAAAGACTAATAATAATAACAATAAAGATTAACACAATTGCCTGTCTCTTCCTTGTTACAGCACGCACAGTTGAAAGAATGGTGTCTATCTGCTTGTCATGGACGTGAAGTGAGGTCAAACACAAAAACAAAATAAAAATGGCGTAGAGGCAAATTAAGTCAGCAAGAAACCCCAATTACGTCAACATCCATACAGACATCAGTAACTGCTTTGTCCACAGGGGGCGCCAAACCGACCCAAACATGAGTTCACTGCAGGAGCTTTAATCAGGTAGCTGGTCATTACAGAGAGACCAGAGGCTTCTCACCTTCAGCCTGGTCACAACATCCCTCTTGGAGAGTTTCCTGAGCACCAGGCGGAAGTCAGCATCCACCAGGTTGTCGATCTCCTCCGCTCCGTGAACAGCGGGGACGTAACTCAGCTCTGACGTCACCGACGTGTCGAAGCCCACGAAGCCCGGGATGACGCCACCTTCCCGGGTGAGGACCTCCGCAGCTCGCCCGCTACTGGAGGGCTGGAGGGTGAAACGCGTAGTTATGGTGAGCAGAATCACAGAGTAAATATTAGCTAACGGAAACAGTGAGGTTATGAAACAGATGGGAGTCACATGTTAGCTTTAAAGTTTAAGTTAGCTTTAGTTCACGTTTGTTGTTATTAGACTTTAACAAACTCCGACCTTAGACCCGCAGTTCCGTTCACTTACCCGGACATTTCCTTTAGTTCGCTGTTTGTTCTTACCCCCCATTGACAAACATTTAGATATCAGCCTCTAGGCTAACTTCGTGGTCACCTGTGTAGCCTGGACTCAGTGATTCAGAGCAGAAGTGGAGCTGCCATGAAGGAGGCCGTCACTTCCGGCTTCTCGTACAACCTTTCAAAACAAAATGGCGTCCTTAAAAAAACCGCATCTTGTAAAATGTATGAAAGAATAAATGATTGTATTTATTTACCTATCTATCTATTGATTAATTGATATATGTATTAATTTCGTTTTATTTTTAGGTATATATTGTTTATCTATTGATTTGTGGATCTATTAATTTACTGGTTTATTACTTAATTTATATGTTATGAATTTGCGTTGCCGATGTGTTTGTCACAAGCAGTCATGCCAGTAAAACTTATTTGAATTGAATTGGAAATTGAATAAATTAATATAAACATAAATATTTTTAAAAATGGCTATTTATATGTGACAATTTTTTTTGTCGTTTTGATCATAGTAGTTGTCCTTATTTTCCATTTTTTATTTTTATTTTATTTCAAATCAAACTGTCCTAAAACTTTAACAAATACATTCCAACACTTGTAAAAATGAGAATGCATGACACTTTTACAGAAGGGAAAAGATGATACTCAAAACAAATGAATGATTTTTTTTTTAATGGGAAAATAATGAAAACATAAATACAACTAAATCCAAAATAAACAAACAAATAGACACAAATAAATAACTGGGGATGCAAAATATTGGATTTTTGCCCATGTCTGATATGCTCATATGTCTAAGCTCATTATCACTGATATTGATATCAATACAATTAACAATATTATTTATCAAGTGCACATAGGCTACACTTTACTAAATTTGACCTGTTCCTTCCATGTTGACAATCTATTTGTGTTAAAACAGATGTGAAGCAAGAAAAACAATGTTTTATTCTGTCATAAATTATAATTTTGATTTATGAAAATGGACTTTTAGTGATGATAAGGTAAACCTTCAATGTGCATATGCACATTCTGCCAATATAGTCTTATGAAGGGCCAAAGTGTACTGCCAAATAACTGCTGCAAATATCGTCAGATACCAATATTTTTGGAGCTAATATCTGCTAATTCTGATGTCATACTGATAATGTTGTGCATCCCTTTAAATAACATAAATAAAATACTTACCAAGGGGTTCAAAAGATCCTGATATATTAGCCAAACTTTACTCTTTGTATTTAGTATTTAGTTTGCTTACCTATTGAATCACACTCTCTTAACAATTAAGGTATCTTCCATATTATTTTATCTTAGTTTGTATTTATTTATTGTTGATGTTATTTGATCCTTGTAACAGATTTAAATCAATACTCCCTTTTTCTGTGGTGAAACGCTTTACAGTCAAATAAGTCCACATAAAGAGTTAATTCTTTTAGAATAATTTAAAAAATTTGATAAAATCATGAAGCATAGTTGTAAAAAGCAAAAAGTTATAGTTTTGTTAGGTTTGTTGTAATGAAGAGATGACCATTTTGCAGCTTATGTCACAGAATATCTGAAAAATTCACTTCAATGTCTTCCCCAAAAGAAGGGCAATCACAAAAAAAAAGCAACTGAAGCACACGAGTCACTTTATATATTTTACTCAAGCACATTTTTTCATTTTCTTTGGTCTTGTTCTCAGAGCATCGATGTTGTTCTGTGGAGTGGCTGAAGCTCAAGAGACTCCTACCTGATCTGGTAAATTCTGTTATTTCTTTATTTTACACGCGTGAGCTTCTGTATTTTACATGTGCTAATTCATGAGTTGCTGCCTCAGACTCAAGCCGTGTGCTTTTACTTTGAGTCTTTGAACAGGAAGTCTTGTAGGACAGTTTTATGCTTGACGAGGATGCTCTGACTTCCTGCATCAGTTTCTTCTTCAAGTGAATTGGTGGGGAGCTGAAGACACTCTGAGCTCATCACTGCCACCTACAGATCGATCACAGCCCTGCAGTCATGTGTGGTTGCTTTGGAAATCTTGTCTGACTTTTGAAATGCTCTGCAGGAAGGAAAATTCACTCACTATTTTAATTTGCAAGTTTTATCACTTTGGTTTATGTATCAGTTGGAATACAGATGTTTCACTGGCTCTGTGGGCGGGAGGTGCAATAAATAAGAAACACGAAGGGAGGTTAGAGTTGTTTACTGCTGAGGTCGTGTGATTGTATGCAAACATTAAAAAATATGCTTTAAATTAATTATATCGAAATCCAAAATGGCAACACGCAGTGACAAAACCCTTGACAGTCAAATGGGTTGTTGTTTTTTCATGTTTTTCATAGTTTGAGGAAACATTATTTTAAGTTCTTATTGAAAAAGTATATATTAATGTTTTTGTTTTAATGTTTTTGCTCAATAGTTTACAGATTTATGCTGCACATTTCAGGCACATCTGTAATTTTTTTCCCGAAAATACTGTTTATTTCAAGTTAATTGTTAATGAAGTTTTTGATATTACAGTTTTTCCATTTATTTTTTTTTAGTTTTCATGGTAAAATGTGTTTTTTAAAAACTGAAAAAAAGAAAGCATTTTGTTCTGTTTTTTTTTATTTAATTGATATGGTTATTCAATGTGTTAAATACAGAAATTTACAGTTAGTCTTTTTTTTTAAGTTCAGTTTTATCAATCAGAAGTAGCATTATAGTGTTATTTTTCTTGCTTCACATTGTTTTTAACACAGTCACCATGACAGGAGCAGGTCCATCTGCGTTCAGCTGAGGCTTTGCTCTACAAAAAATATCAATATCAACAACAATTCTGTTGCACTCATTTGATCTGATTGTCCGTCAGACTTTGTTTTACTTGGCAATAAAACTTGAGTTGATGTTGGCTGGTTAAATATTGATTGATTTGGCTCTGAAATGACACATTTTACTGACAGAATATTGCAGTGCTCATTCTTTGTCATTCAGGGTTATCAGCTGATTCCCAAAAAGGCTTAACTCTCTTATCTATGACCCTCTGGGGAGTGAAAAAATGTACATGCAAAAAAAGTGCTATAAAATCATCATACATGAATATTATTTTTTACTTTTTCTCCATAAATCTCTTGAACCACTTGAGCTCTGCTCAGAACTTCTGAAATATGTAGAATTTGTGATGCTACACATATTAAAAAAAACACAAAATATGCAATATTATCCATTTAACACATGATTTGTGCTTTTTTAAGGGGGGACACATTAGGCTCTTCGCAGCTTCAAATCTGGCCCCCAGATATCATCAGATTCAGGAAATGTGAGGGAGAAAAATATGGCATGTTTCTAAGGTATCTAATTACCATTACATCCCTATAACTATGAACACAACCTCAAAAACAGTTGGGATTGAAACAATTTTATCAAGCCATTTTTAGTCAGGATTTAACCAGAGGAATAAGTAAACTGAAAGTCTAATCCAACGATGGAAAACAGAAAGAAGAAGACAAAAATTCTCCGTTACTCTTAATTGCAGCAGTATGGGTGATAGGGACTGATTTCCCTTCTAAAGGCTAAGAAATACAAAACATTTGGGAACATTATAAATAGTAAACTAATAATATGTTTGTTAAAGAAACTGGGTCCCTAACATCTGTCAAGCAAAGAAATGGCCCTTGTACAAAAGTAGTTGATGAGCCCTACCCATAGTTGCCAGGTCTGCTTATTATAAGCGACTGGTGAGCTTCTTTTTTTTTTTTTTTTTTTTTTTTTTAAAGTTGCTGTAAATATTGGCAGTTTCAGGTTGTGTTGTTTTGGGTTTGTTGTGCCCTCAAACCCAGGAGGGATCTGATGAAAACTCTACCACCAATATAAACTCAGTTCAGAAGTGACACAAACTATTTTGTCCCACTCCAAACACTAATGTAAATTTTACTGTAAAAAGAGGCAAAAATGACGTTTCCACCTAAAAGAAATCCTCATAGCCAGAATCAAATTTATTTCTAATGTAGCTGTGACTGTTTTCACCATAATAAAGCTGTAGAGGATCAACATAAAACTTAGGTAAAAGCCTGACTATGTCTGTTTGGTTACAAAAATCAAAGTTAGACACACTGTTTGGTGGTAACAGAGTTATGAATAACAGTAGCCCCTCTCGTCACTTCTGTTTAAGGAAAAGGATGTTCCACCTCCTCTTGTGCAATTGAAATGTAATGCAGATGAAAATCAAAACATGCCTTATTTAGATTTCTCTTTAACAACAAGTAAAATATCACGAGAAAAAAAATTGCTGGAGGTCGCCTGTTTCAGGCTTGTTCTTATCGACCTGGTTGCTCATTTCAGTAGAAAAATCTGGCAACACTGCCCCTACCATGAGCTGTGACAGACAGAATTATGAACAAATATAAAAAGAAAATGATAAAAAGGGTCTGGTAAGGGGGACTCGGACTAAAAATAATGTTTGGACAAACAAAAGCTGAATCAAGAGACCTCACTGAGGAGTGGGCTAAGGGACTCCTTCTTCTAAAGAAAAGCACTCTTTCTGGAAATACAAATTGCTAAATGGTTTATCAAAAATTTTGTTGAATAGTTGTGACATGTTTAAGTAATATTTGCCTACAGCTCAATGTAAAATCTATCTTGTACTGCAACAAGAGATAAGGCATGTTTCCCCCCTTTAATGTCTTTAATTCATAACCAGGAGGCCATGAAGGCTGTAAAGAGCCATCAGATTAATCATTCACCCCGTTAAGCTTTTCACTTCTGTCCTCGGCGGAGATCAAATCCATAAAACTGCTCTTCAGTTTGTCCTTCAAATCAAGATTAAGCACACAAACAAGTTGGTGGTTAAATCAAAAATATTTTAATAAACACCCTTCAACATGACTCACACTTTTTCAGAGATGCGTTATAATCCTGTGAGATAAAATGAGTTATAAGATCAGTTTTTACACAAATACTTCTGTCTTAAAGTGAACTTTGTGTCACATTTGTCTACAATCATGGCTTCTGGTATGGAGGTCAGCTGTGTCTAAAGCTCAGTTGGAAACAGAGTTGAAAGTAAATTTAAAAGCAAAACAAGAAAATCACATCTGGAATGAAGTTTCATTTATTGTGCACGTGATATTTTATCCAACAGTGTCATTAGAGCTGATGTGATTGTGAGTCCATGAAAGCTGTCAAATCTCCGAGCAGCAGAAATCAAGAAAATAAAGGGTGTGTCCTTCTTTAGCAGAAGCAGAAACCTCACGGCCAGACTGAAAACTCTGCTGTAAACATTTGTTCTCTTCAGCCAACCGGCTTTAGTGAGCTCGAGTGACCCAGCAACCTCAACTCCACTGTGTCTGTGTGAGTTACTCGTGTTTTAGTGAACATTAGTGATGCCATTTCATACCAAAACACTCCCAAAGACTAAAACAAGGATGAGGGTGACTGCAGGCAGTAGTTTGACACATTGTGGTTTATCGTGTTAAATTTTAGACCAACTGTGAAAGTTTAGGCTCTAACTCTGTGGGAGAAAAGCTACTCATGCCGTCATTAGAGCAGTCCATCCAGTGCAGCACAGGATTTATCACTGACATTTTGGTGAGTATTTTTCTTAAAATATGCTGTGGGGGTTGGATTTAAAAATGAAATAAAACAAATGTTATAGTCAGCATTTTATCATTTTGATTATTCTCCCAAAATATCTGTAATATTGCCTTTAAAAGAAATTAAAGAACTGAACCAGTCCAAGTTAAGAACATTTTCACAATACCATCGATACCTTTGCAGGGGGCTGGAGCCTATCCAAACTGATATTGGGCAAGAGGCGGGGTACAACCTGAGCCAATCGCAGAGCCACATAGAGAGACAGAAGAGCATGTTTTGGTCTGTGGGAGGAAACCGGAGAACCCATGCATGTTCAGGAGGACATGCAAACTCCACACAGAAAGGCCCTGACCAACATGGAGTTCAAACCAGCAACCTTCTTGCTGTGAGGCATGCGCACTACTTGCTGCACCACTGTGCCCCAAACCAGTTAAACCAATCAATATTTTCCTTAATGCACAACGATGCTTGATGGTTCCTTACGTTAATTTTAACATGCCTTGTTAAAAAAAAAAGTTACTGCTCGTGGTATAGTCTTTTTTATGCCTTTTTTAGTCAGCATTTTATCATTTTAATTTTTCCTCCATTATATGTAATTCTATTTTGAAGGATAGGAAAGACTGAGACCGGTCCAAGATAAGGAAAATTCCAACTAACTCAACCAATCAATATTTTCCTTAATGCTCAACAATGCTCGGTAGGTTTCTTTAATTTAATTTCACTTATCTTGCAAAAAAACAAACAAACGAAAGCAAAAAACAGTCTGCTGGTGGTATAGAGTACAGAAGACTTTTATGACTTTATTCTCGAACTCCTCCGTCCTAATTGAGTCCTTTTTACGATGGCCTTTTGTTTTATTTTTTTTTTTAATCATTTTAATTTTTCCTCAATTATATAATTTTTCCTTTAAAAGGACAAGAACGACTGAGACCAGTCCAAGTAAGGGACAAAAATAATCATAATAATAAATAAAAAATAAAAAAGGTGTATGCTGATAGTATAGAGTCCATTTTGTGCCAGCCTCTTGTTCTATAATTATTTGGGGTTTTTTAGACAGCATTTTATCATTTTAATTTTTCCTCAATTATATAATTTTGCCTTTTTATGGTCAGGAAGGACTGAGACCAGTCCAAGTTAAGGACAACTCCAACAAACTCATCCAAACAATATTTGCCTTAATGCTTAACAATGCTTGGTTGGTTTCTTTAATTTAATTTTAAAGTGTCTTGTGGATAAAAAAATAAAAAATAAAAGTAAATAAAAAAGGTGGCCAGGTGGTGTTACAGTCCTTCTTGGCCTGCCTTTGGTTGTAAAATTTGGGGGGGTTTTTAAGTTGGCATTTTATTATTTTAATTTTTCCTCAGTAATATAATATTACCTCTTAAGAACAGGAAGGACAATTCCAACAAACTCATCCAATCAATATTTGCCTTAATGCTGAACAACACGGTTGGTTTCTTTAATTTAATTTCACGCCTCTTGCAACAACAACAAAAAAAAAACTGTCTGGTGGTATAGAGTCTTTTTGTTGTAAATTTTTTCTTGATTAAAAAAAAAAATCCTAGATGACCAAAGCTGGAGATAAACTGAATTTCCAAACATTATATTTTCACACTACAACAATCTGAACCCACTCCCAATCATCTAACACTTAACAGATAATTAATAAGGCTACACAACCCTCAGTCTCACAGTCTGTTTAAAAACAAAAAAACGCTGAAATGGTAAAACCTGCTTCCTCTTGTGGTCAAAATCAGCTGGTGAGTTTGTCGTGTGACATGAAAAGTTTAGTTGGTTCAAACCTGAATGTGCAAAACGAGGAGAAAACCATGAAGGGAATGTGTGAAACCCGGAGCCATATCAGTTTAAGTTAGGCTTTTTTAGTATTTTATCTGACAGTCTTCAGTTATTTTAGTTAGTACAAACATCTAAGAGGAAGGCCAGTGTTATTAGCCAATCACAAACTGTTATCTTGACCTCAAACGGAAACCAAAACCTCACAGCTGTCTCATTTTCATTATTCTTGTGGTTCTATTAAGGCTTTCATTGGGGCAATTAAAGAACTTCTCCCGGTGTCAATTTAAAGAAATACCTACAGTTTCCCTGTCAGTAAATGAAACATCAGACATTAGAGGCTCACAACAAAACACCCGCTTCTGTTATTTCTTGGACCTTTTTCCTCCTTCAAAGTCCCTCCTCGTCACGTCATTTCAACTGTTAAACATTAAAAACATTAAATTACTCAGAAAAAAGCAGTCAGACTGTCTGTTCTTCTGTTGAGGTAACCCTATAACGCCTTCGAGAGCCCGATCCTGAATCATCCCAGAGTGAAGTCTGTTCCTGGTGGAAGCACGGTGGTAAAACGAGGGTCCAGTTTGGGCACGAAGCCTTTAAAGTCCCTGGAGGCCTGAGTCCCGAAGACGTCGAGCAGCTGTCGGTGCATCAGGGCAAACCTGAGAGACGGGACAGAGCAGATCATCTTTTTATTACCAATATAAAAGACAAATATTACAAGCACGTCAACACAACAAAGACAAACATGCACGGATGTTGTTGGACAAAATGAGATGACTTTACAGAGAGCCATGGCAGTTTTCCTTCAAATGTGGCTGAATTAAGACCAGTGATCGAGGCATTCATCTTTTTATTCTTTTCAACTGCATTAATTGCTTGCTTTTTTGTCCTTTAAATGCACTTCAGTTAAGCTACAATGGCAGGGAGCCACTTGACGCTGGCACATTCCTGCTCTTACAGTGATAAAACGTTGAATATCCTATTTTACTTAAAGAAAACCACGACTTTCCTTAACCCATATAAATTCTTTTCTTTCCATAGCAAGTTACTTTTTTCAATTGTTAAGCTAATGTTCTTACTTTAAGAAGTTTCTTACATTTATTCATACACAAACCCCAATTCCAATGAAGTTGGGACATTATGAAAAACATACATAGAAAAAGATCACAGTCATATGCAAATCCTTGCAACTTTTAATCAATTTAATGCAAAAAAAAGACAAGATATTTAATGCTAAAACTGCCAATATTCACTCATTTTGAATTTGATGCCTGCAACACGTTCCAAAAAAGCTGGGACAGTGGCATGTTATCACCTCTTCTTTTAGCCCTTTAAAGACTGTTGGATAATATTTGATACATACTTTTTTGATACCTCTATCTAATCAATATGATCGACAAAATTAGAATTTTCTGGCTTCAATTTGTAGTTTTCAGGCGTTAAAGGGTTAACAACACTCGATAAGGCGCAGAGGACACTGACTGTTGAAGCTGTGTAGGCTGAATTCTTCCATATTCTTTCTTGATGTTCGACTTCAGTTGCTAAACAGTCTAGAGTCTCTGTTGTGCTTCATAATGCTCCTCACCTGTTCAGTGGAGACAGGTGTGGACTGCAGCAGGTCAGTCTAGTACCTGCACTCTTTCACTCTGAAACCACGCTGTTGTAACACAAGCAGAATGTGTCTTCATTGTCTCTGAAATAAGCAGGGACGTCCCGGAAAAGGAGCATTAATGGAGCCTTCACAGATGTGCAGGTTACCCATGCCATGGACACTAACACCCCCCATACCATCACAGATGCTGTCTTTTGACCTTTGCTCTGATAACAGTTTGGATGGTCCTTTTCCTCTTTAGGACACCACGTCCATGATGTCCAAAAACAGTCTGAAATGTGGACTCAGACCACAGCAGACTTTTCCAATATGAAGCAGAAAATACAACAGAGACCTCGGGCTGTTCAGCACCTGAAGTGGTACATCAGGACAGAATGGGAAAGAATTCCACCTACAAAGCTTCAACAATTAGAACAAAAAGAACTGTTAATACAAAATTTGGGATTTCTTCCTGAAAGAGATGCAGATTTATGAACTCAACACCTTCATTATGGAGCAAACTAAATCTTAAGAGCATCGTAGCGACAGTTTTCACTCCATTTCATCTTACCTGCCCTTCGTTAACCGCAGCAGAAACTTCCAGTATGAAGGCCTGAGGTTCTGCACCTCCATCACGGCCTGTGGAGCAGGAGCGAGTCAGACACTGTGTTATCTAGTACTCAGCAAAATATTACATATGGACGTATGATTTTAGAAGTAATGCTCCTTACAGCTTGAAAACAGATAGCAGTGGAGATAGCATACAGGATTGTGTCTGCATGGGGGAAGTAGGGGAAGCGTCCGGCCTCGATGCCCTTAAAGTACATCGTCTGGGAACAGAGAGACAGATAATGTGTGCTGTTAACGATTCAATATCCAATACTTAGATGCATTCACACACTGACGACTGGGCCAACTTTTGCCTACGAAAAGGGAAACGTTGAGCTAAGTCATGCCAAGCAGAATGAAGTTAACGTGAGTTAGACAATGCTGATGTTTGTCGGGTATGTAAACATATTTTATGCATATTGTCATTATATGTTGAAATGCTAAAGAAATGAATATGCTGAGAAACTCTTTAGTCCCTCAGGCCATCAGACTGAACAAATCCTCACTCAAGGGGAGGAGGAGTAACAGGAAGACTGAGGATGGGAAGAAGCAGTAGCCAGCCTATTTTATCTATATTTATTTATATTTCTCTATATATCTATCTTTTTCATATATCTTTTTATCAGCAATACAAAACTGCTACTGGAATCTTAATTTCTCAAAGGGATGAATAAAGTTTTTTATAATCTAATCTAATCTAAGAAACATCTACTTACCTCCACCAGCTTGGTGAACAGATACATGGTTATCGTGGTGCTTTTGTAGAAAAACATCGAGGTGCCCGCCAAGAAGCCTTCAGAGATGGAGAAACAAACAGAGTGAATCAGCTGACCTGACAACATCAGGAGGGGATCGTTTGGTTTGACAATTAATTTAAGTCTTTCTCACCAGCAATCAGAGCGTTGAGTTCATCGTCAATGTTACGCACCCAGCGCAGCAAACAGCTCATTCCCTGAGAGAATTGATGTTGATTGATGTTATTATAATATGATTATTGGTATTTCTACTAAACAATCACATAAAAATTAACTTAGAGATCTCGTTAAAAATAATAATACTGTTTCAACAAAAGAGGGAGAAGCTGCTGTCTGAAAGCCTCTCGGTTAAATACCATTAGTTAAGATTGTTAACTAATCGAAGTACAGTTCATATTTTTAAAGGCAAACTCAAGATCTACCTTTTTAGTCTGGCTTTTGGATGATTATATTTAATATTTCTTCCTATCTTTACATTTATTTTAATCCTCTCAATCTGTTTTATTTCCCCACTGCAGTTCAGATTTATCATTTGGAATTTTATTCTCTGTTAACTGATTTTCTTTTCATTATCCTACTTTAGCAGATTTTATTTGGCATTTGGTGTTAGGCTATCTCACTTATATTATTTATATTATATACTTACTTATATTTATTTATTTAATTTTTCCGATAGTATTTTTGTCTAATTTCTTATCATGATTGTTTTTTTAATTTTGTTACATCATTTTAGTCTTGGCTCCTGTTTTTCCTCATTTATAACTCAAGATGTGGTTTCCTCAGTCCTATAATTCTGTTTTCTGTTAGAATCTCATCTTTATGTCTTTGTGTGGGAGTGAGTGTTGTATGTGGATTGCGAGGGTGGGTGGGGTCTTATATTTTCACTGTATTCAATTTTCTACTTTTTATTTTATTTATTTATATTTTATTTCTTATGTTAAGCACTTTGTGCTACAAGATTTTGTATGAGAAGTGCTGTACAAATAAAGTTTGACTGATTAAGCAGAAATGTCTTGTACAGCTGAATTATTCAAAAATTTGGCACTTTTTGGTGGCACATAGAGAGACAGACAGCCATTCACTCTCACACTGAAGGGCAATTTTAGATCAAACCAGCAACCTTCTTGATGTGAGGCTGCAACATCGTTGTGCCGCCAATAGTAGTAAAATTTATATTTATATTTTTTATCGTATCTTTTTTTAAACTGCTATTGCAATCCTAATTTCCCTGAAGGAGTTTCCCAAAGGGATGAATAAAGTTCTATCTGATCAAATCTAAAATTTGCCAGCTATATAAAAAATCTGTAAACTTGTGATTTTGCGGAGAGCACTAGAGGAATAATGAAATGCACCTTGTAGATGCTGACAAAAGATCCTAGAAAAGCCCCGAGCTGAAAGTTTTCTTTACTGTAGAAGAGCGAGGGGAGACGTGAAGGTTTGGAGAACATCTGCCTGAACGCTGAAGGCACTTTCAGACAACACTGAATCAGGTAGCCAACACTGAACATCCGCACAAAACCCTTCAAATTCAGAAAGATAAGGCAACAGTTATTATCATGTTATAACTGTTTGATAAGGAATAATTCAAGTATAATGTAAAATCACAATAAAGCATCTCACTTTGACACAGTAGGCGATGCAGTTCTCCTGGGAGTGTTTACAGCATCTGTGTCTTGGACCTCTTTTGCATCTACAGGTCAGATAAAAAGTCAGAGATACGAGCTCCATAATAGACTTTAGACTATCATCATGTGTGCCTTCACCTACATCGATTCTATCAGCGCTCTGGTGTGCTCCATCAGAGTTCTCCTCCTGAACCCGGGCCGCTCCGCTAACGCCTGCGACTCCTCGCTCTCCACGGCAGGCCTCGGGCAGATCTGCTCTGACGTGACCGGGTGAGCTGGAATCTCCTCTTTGCCGATGATGAACCTGTGACAGATGGAGCACATGACTCTCGTTATCTCTGCTGAACAGAGTCAGAGCTCTAACTCAGAGGGAGCAAGGAGAACTCACTTCAGTGCAGAGAACGCAAAGCCTTTTAGACCGTCTTTACTCCTGCAGAGGAAAATACAAAAAAACTTAAAGTAGAGAAATATGCTCTGGCTTTAACATTCAAGAGCAGATAAGCATTTTTTTTACAAAACCCAACTCCAGTGAAGTTGAGATGTTGTGTAAAATGTAAATAAATACAGAATAAAATGATTTGGAGATCCTTTACAACTTATATTCAGTCAAACACACTACAAAGACAAGATAGTTAATATTAAAACTGATAAACTTCAGTGTTTTTTTTGCAAATTGTCACTCATTCTGAATTTGTCCCAGCTTTTTTGGAACATGTTGCAGGCATCAAATTCAAAATATGAGAAATTTAGCAAAAAGACAACGAAGTTTATCAGTTTAAATATATCAAATATCCTGTCTTTTCAGTGTGTTCAACTGAATAAAGGTCAGGAAGGATTTGCAAATCACTGAATTCTGTTTTTATTTCACTTAACACAACGTCTGGACTTCACTGGAATAGAAGTTTTTATTTTCTGTGTTTGAGTGAGTCCAGTGTGTGGCTCTGACCTGAAGAAGAACATGTAGAGAGACGCAGTAATGCAGAAAAGAAGCACCTGAAGAAAAACAGACACACAGGAGCATTAGAGCCATTTAAATATAAACATCAACCCACAAGACTCTTTTCACTAGAAAATATTTGTTAGAAGTCTTGGCAGGTTATTTGCAGATTTTTTGAGGTTCCAGAAAATTTCTTTTTTGCTGTTTGAGCACTATAGCACCTGTGTCCAAACAGACTTCCTAATGATGTTCTCTCAGTTTAGATTCTTGCTTGTGTTGTACTCACTCTCTTCATCTGGACAGCGTCACAGGTAGCAAACACCCATTTAAAAAATATCTTTAATATCTTTAAAGGGATAAGCAAATTTATTTTTCTTTTCATGTCCTGCCTCACTCCAAGCAGACAGGCACCATTATTTTGACTGTACGTGCAGTAACAAGGAAGAGACGGGCAGAGCTCACCCTCTGCTAGTTAGCTTAGCTCAAGCACTGGAAGTCAATGGGTAGTGTTAGCCTACAGTCATCAGATAAACTCTTCAGCAACTTGTCACTTGTTTTTTAACTGCGTTATTTTACGTTATCTATTTTTATACTAAGATTAGCACATTATGTAATTTTTGAAAGAAATACATGTTTTGCTGACCTCCTAAAAAGCACATCCGCGGCGGTTTGCGCACGCGCCCTGGAGTTTAGTTTAATATGTATTTCTTTCACAAATTACATAAAGTGCTAATCTAAATCTAAAAATAGACAACGTAACATTGTACGGTAAAGTCACAACAAGAACATAGGACTGTTTAGAGTTGCTGAAGAGTTTATCTGAGGGCTGTAGGCAGATGCAGGCTAACACTACCCATTGACTCCTAGTATTTGACCTAAGCTAATTACCGGTGGGTGAGCTCTGCCCGTCTCTTCCTTGTAACTGCACACACAGTTAAAATAATGGTGTCTATCTGCTGTCATGGACTCTGGAGTGAGGCAAGGCAGGAAAAGAAATACAAACATTGATGTATCCCTTTAAAATCTGCTTTAAAATTAAGACAACAGTTTGGTTTTACTGTGACAAGTTGGTGACACTGTTAGCTAAATGACAAAGAGCTAAATAGAGCTAGAGGCCCTTTAATAGAAACAACAATGCTTTACATCATTTACTGAAATACTCTTACCTCTCCGTGTTTGATGGGTTTGACGATGCCTCGAGTCACCGCCATGCGAAACAACGTCTCAGTGGCCTGGAAATAGCATCACATCATGTCATTTAGGTTGTAAGGAAAAGCAAATAAATCTAATGATGAACAAGAATAAGCTCATGTGAGCAGAGTAGTTCTTACAAGATTTGTCATGTATATCGTCAGCAGTCCTCTCCTGTGGAGGACGAAGGGAGGGAAGAACAAATCAGGGTTAAAAACAGATTTAATGTTGCATGGTCGAGTCTGTCACTGTGGAATCATTCACAGCTTCACTGAGTCTAAAATCATCAGTGTGAATTTGAAGTTAAATCCTGTGGGCACAAAAACACTAAAGAGAAAAGAACCAAGTTTTTTTAATAAAAGGTAAACAGAGGCCTCACCTGCTCTTGCGCTCCAGGAGAATTGCAATATATGATGCAGGCAGAGCCGAGCCGAACCCGACCGACCAGGAATAAAAGCCTCCCAACAGTCTCCTAAAGCCAGACATGGACAGGTTTATTTCACCTTATGTTTGTTTCATTTTTACAGAGAGCTCTAGCCCAGGGGTGGGCCACATGCAGCCCTCTTAGTCTCTCAATTTGGACCAATTAATTTGAAATATCAAACAATGCATTACAGTGAATGTAACATGACAAAATCTACCACAAAGACAATAAAATAATATATTCCGCACTTATACCCATTGTCTTTGGTCTTGAGTTATAATCAGATTTATTGCTCTATAAATACTTTATGAAATGGGGAAAATGTTTCACAGAAGTTTTGAACTGGATCCCATGTCTCTAATTTTAGGGCTCTAGAGTAGAAATATCAACAAAATCAACAAAAAAGTAATACAATATTCTCACTTTTACTGCTAGAAAAAAAATATTATTGCATTGGATTAGTAATAAAAGCCCTTCTGTTAAAGGTTGGTATAAAGTCACGTTAGAGATGGTACCTCTTGAATATCTCACAAGTTCTCTACATGCAAAATGACACTCACCTAAGGATGCAGAAGAAAACAATGTAGAGGCCTCCATTGGCAGTGAGGAAAGAGGTGGACCACAGGATCTCAGGCAGCAGCCTCTTTAAATAATAATCCTTCTTTCTCCTCCTCAGAATAGCTGCTATCTGCACCGAGAGAAATCCAAGCATCAGGTCTGAACAAAAGTAGTTTCACAACATTACAAAAGTCTGAATTTATCATAGAAATAAGACTTATCAGAAAATATTTTTTCACTCATGAACACATTTTCAGAGTTTTAAACAGATTAGACAGCCAAGAGGGTCCTACTGAAACCAAACCGTTTGAGTTGATAAATTTCCCTTTAACGTATGTGATGGATGGAGTTATTAAAAACAGGAATGTAATTTTGCTTCTAAATCCTTGGTGGGTCATTATGTATCTATCTAACTGCATTTTCTTGTGTTTAAAGCATATTTAAGCAAGTATTTTACTTTGTTACACCCTGATTTTAAAATATGCCATGATGACTCTGTCCAGGATCCATAAAGGATCTCTGCAACTGTAATTCAGGCTCTTCTGATGCTTCTCTTCCTGCATGAAGGTGTTGGCACAGCGAGAGTCCTCAGCTGAGTGATTTTTTTTAGATCTAATTTATTCATTAAGTGGACTGATGTGTGGTCCAGTCCAAATTTCAATCTAACTTGTCTGTTCTCTTCCTGTACCATTATATTTTGAATACAGCTCTCCTTCTGACAAGACGTTGATCACTCCTTTCGTTCATCCCTTTGCTGTGGGACACCTTGGATTCTTCCAGGTCTGCAGTATGAGTCTTGCAACTATGATAAAAACCAACCTTTAAAATGCTAGACAGAAAGACAGAGCAAGACACTACTATGATAAAATGTAAACATGTAAAATGTTTCCTGAGTGGCACGGTGGTGCAGCAGGAAGTGCACCTGCCTCTCAGCTCGAAGGCTGCTGGTTTGATACCTGTGTCGGGCTTTCTGTCCAAACGTTCTCCTTGTGCATGCATTGGCACTCCAGCTTCCTCCCATCGATCAAAAACATGAGGCTGATGGTGACTCTAACTTGTCCTAAGGAGTGGATGTGAGCATGAAAGGTTGTCTGTCTCTACATGTGGCCCTGAGTTTGGTTTGAGACCAGTCCAAGGTGTACCCCACCACTCACCCAATGTCAGCGGGGATAGGCTCCAGCTCCAAAGCCGAAAAGATGATGATGTTTCCTGTTCTTTCTCTCTTCCTTAAGAGCTGAATTTGTTCTGGTTGCACACAGATTGCAGGACCCTATTTTGAGGTGTTATAATTTAATTTTTAATTTGTTTATGGTTAAACAAACTGTTTCCATGGATACAAGAAACATTACTTAACAAAAATAAAATTATTTACTAATTTTGAATATTAATGGCATGTGAGGAGGGCTTGGGTCAAGAGAGGGAAGCTTTTTTTGGGGGTGTTTGGTATTTAAATTATATTTTAAAGTCACTTTTACAACATCGACCCTTACAGTTCGCATCAGGACATCTAGTATTTGTTGCATTAATTACTCAAAGTTTCATGAGAGGGGCAGAAAGTGTCCTCAAAGTTCCAAAAGGTGATAAATAACAGGTCAAACAAGTTAAATGTTTGTTTGCATACCTGGACTTATCAGATGTTACTGCAGGTTAGTTAGCTCCTTTAACCTTCCTGTTAGTGTGTTATTGAGTTAGACTAAGATGACAACTCGGTCCTTCCCCTGTTTTTACCTCCTTCTCTTTGAACCTGAACTTTGACCCCTCCATAAACCATCCAGCTAATCTTTAACTTCACATCTCTTCACAACAGGCTGCTGGTTAGCCCCCTACCTGGTTAGCTGTTGTGGCTAACTTTAGCTTCATAGCCGCACAGGGCAGGACGGGGTCCAAACCGGGGGACTCACCACATAAAGGGGGGCGTAGATCTTGAAGGAGACCTCAAGAGCCCCTCGGGTCACGTCCACGGCGGACTGCACACACGAAGGGTCCC
The DNA here is from genome assembly GCA_037902135.1 of Cetoscarus ocellatus. Classification (NCBI taxonomy): domain Eukaryota; kingdom Metazoa; phylum Chordata; class Actinopteri; order Labriformes; family Labridae; genus Cetoscarus; species Cetoscarus ocellatus. The sequence goes on along the minus strand of JBAMNC010001620.1, from coordinate 113,657 downwards.
AAGTGTGGCCGACCTCGTAGCAGTTGTGCGGCAGCTTGCTGAAGGCAGCCATGTCTCTGCTCCGCAGACAACCAACAGCCGAGGAGGCGGCGACGTGCTGCGTGCGCGCTCGCGGGGAGGACGGCGCGTTCACGTGTTGGAGCTTCGGGGACGAGCATGTTGGATGAGGGGCGGAGGCGGAGGGCAGCCAGGGGGCCGTGGAGGGGAAGTTAAGCCCTTTGCACAACAGACGCGTATTTTTCGCGCGAATATTTCGCACGTTACTGGCCCGTAGCCCCCCCCGCCTCAGTGAAGGTTTTCTGTCATGTCATATAAATAAATATAAATGGCTGTCACCTTTTAAATAACTATTCCAAATCATTCTAAGCTGATCAAAAAGGAAAGGTAATTAAGCAGATCGAAGCCCTAGCACCGAGTCTGAGGACCTTGGGGCATGAGTTGACAGACAACTATAAACAAACGTCAATTTCTCCTGTGCTCCTGTTCACACTCCAGTCCAGTGGGTGGCGGTAATGCCCCTATAACCGCAGAAGACGAAGAAGAAGAAGAAAACGAGAAAATGGTTAAAAAGGAAGATAAAGAAAGAAAACCAAAGAAAACTGCGGCTATTATGTCCCAAAATATCGGCAAGAATTTCCGAAACAGGGCAAAAATGGGTAAGGTGCTAAGTCCAGGCACCGACTGACGTGTATTTGCCAAACACAAAGATTTTTAATTCAATTAAAAATAATGGGAACGAGGGGGTTGCCTTGGATATTCTGACTTTATGTATATGTAATTTATCAAGTAATATGAAGAGATTAATTATGTTAAATTTATTACTTTGAGAGAAGGAGCCAAAAATTATTTTTTTCTCATAAAAGTGATACTTGACTGTAGTTTTAACGAAAAGAAAGTGTCCCAAATCTTTCAAAAGGTGATGCAAAATGGACATTTATAAAAAAAAAATGGATGATGCTTTCTTGATCTTTTTTACAGAAGGTACAGCTGTCATCGATATCAGAAAATCTGGATATGTATACAGCAGTAGGATAGATGTTATGTAATAGCTGAAGATGTCTATTATATATACACACACACATTAAGATATAACATTTTAAAACAACTTCATTTTAATTCTCTGTGTTTACCATATGTATGTGTGTGGAATTAATTTTAATTTTGAAATTAAAATTAATTAATTTAATTTCAAATTAATTTTGAAATGAGCAAGGTGAGCAACAGAGATGGACAGACAAAAAAAGAGAGCAACAGAGACACAAGGAGAGCTACAACTAAGAGAAAGATAACTGTCCGATAGTAGAGAAATAGTACACCTAAATTTAATTCAATTCATTGATTCACAGTAAAAGGAATGTTTGGATGATAATAGAGATGGTGCATTTCCATTAAATTCATTCATGTTTATTCATTCAATGAATTAATGCATGTTGACAGAGACATGCAGCAGAAGAGAGAAACAGAGACAGACAACAGACAGCAGAGGTGAGCAACAGAGAGACAGACAAGGAGAAAGCCACAGAAACACTGGCACTGAGAGGGTTGGAAATGGGGAATTATACATTTGAAAAGTGGCCATTATCAGAATTTTTTTTATTACATGGTGAAAATTGCTGTAATAGGCTGTGTTTGGAATTTGAACATTAATCTAAAAATAATCACCTGTACCAAATGTGATGAGTACCAGCTCATCCACTGCCACATTAGAAGAGAAAGTATGCCTATAGTGGCCAAAAATGGTCAAATCACAACATTTGAAGGAAAATTTGAATGATATAGAGACAGTACACTTAAATTTAATTCAATTAATTAATTCATGTTAAAAGAAAGTTTGGATGGAAGTACACTTAAATTTAATTAATTCATCTTCATTCATGTCAGCAGAGGAGAGCAACAGAGACGTATAGAGGAAAACAGAGAGACAACTGGGGAGAGGAAAGTCATGTAAAAGCGAAGGTCTAATCAATAAAAAGTATAAATTAAAACGTATGAAATGTGCTTGTGTATTTAGGGGGGCGGGTGGTAAAGACCACTTTTTAGAAAAAAAAGATCCCCCCCTCCACAAGGCTGGCTACAGGCCTGCGTTATTAATTTTTTTTCGAATCTACTGTTTTTCAATGCAAGCTTTCACACCAGCAACGTTATTTCGCCGAGCGAAATTGCGATTTTTACCTTTTTTAAGACCAAGGTCGATTTTTCCATAGTTTCGCTTGCGACGAATGCACATCCAACCAATTAAAATGCTTGTGGTTGGCACGTCACATCGTCCAGCAGCACCGATTAGATACTACAAGTCTGTCCTGATTCAGCAGACAGCATTATAAGACCACTTGCATCCTCACCAACTTCCTGCGGTCTGAGGTAAGAGGACACACTGTTGTTAAAAGTATAATTTGAGTCACCTCCCGTTTGTTTGTAAACAGCTCCAGCTGTGCGCAGAACGCATCTGGTTCATTCATATGTGATGGGCTGCCTGTTTACTGTCTCCACATTTTACTAGGCTAACCTACATGACATTAAAGACAAAACTATCTCAGCACAAGCTCAGGAAAAAATATATGAAAAGGAAAACTTTAAATCAGTGGCTCAGTCTGGAAGTGAAGGGTTGCAGACCGGCTCTGTGTCACGTGTCCTCAAGCACAACTCCCACTGCTGCGTCGGTGGAATGTAATGTGTTAACTGATGACACAAAAGAACTACTTACAAAGACTCTTCAAGCGTCAGGGAATAGATGTGAAAAGGATGTGAATTGTAGGCTTAAGCTGTGGCTTAAAAGTGCTTGGAATGTGCGTGGCGCGATGTTTTTTGTTTTTTTATGTATTAAATCGCGTCTCTCCTGATGTGCATAGACAGGCGCGTCAAAATTGGCCTCCAAATTATTCGCAATTTCGTGCCGTTTATTCACGTAGCTGGTGTGAAAAGGCCTTTAGTGAGATTCTGAGGGCCCCTGACTTTTGGGGCCCCTAAATATAGCAGAAGAGTGGAGGAGAAAGATTCCTGACCCCCAAATTCCACATAACGTGAAGGTGCTGCGCCGTCTCGAATCATACTGTGGAGCACTTCGCTCCCACTCTAGTTGATCAAAGCAATTCCACTGCCTGCGCTCCAGGGCAAGCACCGCGTCACTGTAGTGCCGGCGCTGGAGATTCGCTTCAGGTCTGTTTTCTGTGCAGCCGCTTCCAAACCCTGTTAATTCACTGTCGTTCAGAAAGCACCAGAAAGGAAGTCAAAGGTGTGGAGTATCCAGTATTTTCAAAAGAAAACACAATGCACGGACTCCCGAGCGTAAATTTCCTCAATAGGTTGTCATTACTTCACAACCAGAGGCACGAGCATCAGGTCAACAGTTGGTTAGAGGGTCTCAGAGGCAACACGACTCCATGGACGACAAAAGTAAATTGTGGCGAAACAGAAATATATAACATGGGGATCAGCCCCCACCCTTTAGGGCTGCGCACCACGGTGCGGCACATGCCGCGCATCCACTGGGGTTTGTCGGTAGGAGCAAGACCGCGGCTCAGCTCAGCGCTGCGGGGCACAGCGCCTTCGCGTTATGTGGAATTTGGGGGTTAGGCCTGGCACCTGTGCCTGTGCCTGTGTGTGTGGGGTGTATTGTCCCTGAGCAGCAACTCATTTTGCATTCTAGTAATTTGACAGTGTTTTATTCTACTGTAGTTATATAGGCTATGCACAGTCAGCGTCACTCCTGGCTAACCTCGATCCCACCCTCTTCTTTTCTTTTTTCAGCACCCCCTGTTGAAAATTAGTTCCCGCGGCTATGAATGGATTTGTACTACACATTGCAGTTTCCCGCCTTCAGTGAGTCACATGACCAGCTGCACTGACCTGTCAATCAGTGAGTGAATGACATCATCTGCTGCCCTCATCCAGAGTGAAATTTCACTTGAATGGGAGGAGCTGGCTGGGCTGCAAATTTGAGGGCTTGTCATTTGGAAACCGTTTAAGAAACAAGAAATTCCTTCTGAACTTTTGATCACCAATGCCTAGTGTGTCATCTTTGTGCGTTTCAAACTGATACCATTTACGGCCAAGGAGGAGCTAACTTTTTTTGGAGAGCTGTAATTTTATTTTGAAAGACAAATTGCCAACTTCCTGTTTGAGTAGGGTCAGGGGTGTCAGAGCGTGATTTGTGGCTCTTGATGAGATGAACATTTCGACGTTGGTTTGATCTCTCTACCACGCTCCTAGTGGCTGTGGCAACCATTTTGTGTGTCATATTGATCCTAGGTGGCGCTAGAGAGCAGATTTTAAAATATTATGGTAATGTTTTCGTTTTCTGAAATTTTGTACCCCATCTGGCACGTGTGTCAACTTTGGCATGGCTGTGAGCTTGTTAAGATTCTCAAATTATGGTGCGAAGTGGGGATGATCGGATGAGCTCTTATTTTGAAATCCAAATTGCTGACTTTCTGTTTGAAAAATGTCAGGGGTATCAGCACGTGATTTTTGGGTCTCGATGAGACAAATGTTTTGGCGTTGGTTTGATCTCTCGACATTTCTTTGACCCTGAGGGCCGTGTTAGTGTGCCAAGGGGGCTCTAGAGAGCTCATTTAGGCATGTTGGGAGTTAATTTTTTCATTTTCTCAAATTTTTCACCAAATCTGAGGAGCGTGCCAATTTTGGTGAGTTTTTGATCATGTTTAGGGGGTCAAATTAAGGTTTAGCACAGACTGAATAATAATAAGGAGAAGAAAGAAAGAAAGGCACAATAAAAAAACAAATAGGCGGTGGGCTGAGTGGCAATATCGTGTATTTGAACAATCCCCACTGAGGGAGGACCTGATTTTTTTTTAATAACCTCTACATTTTTCAACAAATGGAACAAAATTTGTTGCTACCCTTGCTTTTTGCACATACTTGGTTAACCGACAACTTTGTGTGACTTATCCGTACCGGCCAACTGACCGGGCAGCCATGTTCGGGGTCCGTCAAGCATGAGATAGGTAAGGTTGTTATCGTAGTAGTTTTCCGTAGTAGTCCAGAGCCTCCTCTGCAGTTTGGAGTTTGATGGCCATATCTAGGTTGCTCTGTTGGGCTGCATCAAGCTCTTCCTTCAAGCTGTCCATGTGCAGGGCACTGCTGGAGACCTCATCCTTGAGGGCCTCCACCTCCAGACGCAGGGTGTTGTTTTCTGCTGCAAGATCGTTGGTCAGCCTCTCACACTGTTGGATTTCGTCCATGTACTCCTCCTCTTGGCTGTTGAACATCCAAACCAGCTCTTGACGTTCTTTTCCGTAGTAGTCCAGAGCCTCCTCTGCAGTTTGGAGTTTGATGGCCATATCTAGGTACCTCTGTTGGGCTGCATCAAGCTCATCCTTCAAACTGTCCATGTGCAGGGCACTGCTGGAGACCTCATCCTTGAGGGCCTCTACCTCCAGACGCAGGGTGTTGTTTTCTGCTGCAAGATCGTTGGTCAGCCTCTCACACTGTTGGATTTCGTCCATGTACTCCTCCTCTTGGCTGTTGGGAATCCAAACCAACTCTTGACATTCGTTGGTTTGATCTCTCTACGACGCTCCTAGTGGCTGTGGCAACCATTTTGTGTGTCATATTGGTCCTAGGTGGCGCTAGAGAGCAGATTTTAAAATATTATGGTAATGTTTTCGTTTTCTGAAATTTTGTACCCCATCTGGCACGTGTGTCAACTTTGGCATGGCTGTGAGCTTGTTAAGATTCTCAAATTATGGTGCGAAGTGGGGATGATCGGATGAGCTCTTATTTTGAAATCCAAATTGCTGACTTCCTGTTTGAAAAATGTCAGGGGTGTCAGCACGTGATTTTTGGGTCTCGATGAGACAAATGTTTTGGCGTTGGTTTGATCTCTCGACATTTCTTTGACCCTGAGGGCCGTGTTAGTGTGCCAAGGGGGCTCTAGAGAGCTCATTTCGGCATGTTGGGAGTTAATTTTTTCATTTTCTCAAATTTTTCGCCAAATCTGAGGTGCGTGCCAATTTTGGTGAGTTTTTGATCATGTTTAGGGGGTCAAATTAAGGTTTAGCACAGACTGAATAATAATAAGGAGAAGAAAGAAAGAAAGGCACAATAAAAAAACAAATAGGCGGTGGGCTGAGTGGCAATATCGTGTATTTGAACAATCCCCACTGAGGGAGGACCTGATTTTTTTTTAATAACCTCTACATTTTTCAACAAATGGAACAAAATTTGTTGCTACCCTTGCTTTTTGCACATACTTGGTTAACCGACAACTTTGTGTGACTTATCCGTACCGGCCAACTGACCGGGCAGCCATGTTCGGGGTCCGTCAAGCATGAGATAGGTAAGGTTGTTATCCAATGAGACGCCTGGAAATGTGTCGGCCGGCTTAGAGTCCGCTGGCGCTACTGCGATAGTTACCGAAGTTATTCCCACAGTCAGTACGGCAATCTTGTAAAGATTACTCTAACACTAAAACACACTGCCAAAGTAACAATCGATTAGCGTTTCAATCACTATGAAAGAAAGTTCAAATGAGACAAAGGTTAATGGTCTCCAAATTCCTCTATTAAGCTTGATAAAAGGAAAAAAATCTCCACTGTAGTCCTTTACATCATCCCCATCCCCATCACAAAAAATGAAGTGTTGTATGCATGTGGTCCAAAAAGACGGTCCTGTAATACCTCTTATAGACATTGGATTGAAACAAAATGTGTATTCTTTGTTTCTGTGGAGAGGTGTTAGTAAAGCAAAAAGTACTGTGGCAGAAGAGGCAGTGCAAAGATTAGTTTTTTTAATTAAAAACATTGCTTTGTACATAACAAACATGGCAAATACACATTCAGTATGTCAACTTGGCATACACTGCCAAAGGGATCAGAATATTAATAAAAAAAGTGTTGATGTCTATGGGAAAGTGGTTCAACAATTCATATAATTGTATAGCGTTGGATTTTTTTTATTAATTTCAGGGACTTTAAGTATAGTTTAGATTACAAAATTACAAAAAAAAAAACCTTGGGGGGTGACTTCATGAGTCTGTTTTTGTGAATAAACATTTTGATATGGCACAAAATAATATAACAGCAAGATTTGTTGCTTTTGACAAGGAGGATCATACCAAATGTTATATCGTTTGTTGAGATTGAATTTGGAAAAGCTTGAATAAGTTGTTTTATCCAATTATGAATGTCAGCCAGAAATAAGTTCAGCTCATTACATGAAAAAACTACATGGTCCGTAGTCTCAGTATCATTACCACAAAATGTACAAATATATTATCAATTCCAAATCAAAACCTGAACAAATCCTTAGAGGGATAAAGGTTATTCATAATTTTTATGTGTGTTTCTTTAACTTTTGAGGATACAGGAAATTTCATGTAATGTGTTCTAAGTCTATCAGTTGAGGATTGATCAAATTTTTGTTATACATACATATATATATGTTTTCCTGGGAAAAGAATTCAGTGAAACAGTTTCTAATGAAATGATTATAAATCTTTTTGACAGCGGTACCAGTTGCGGTTGTATAGGTTGGCCAATAAATATTTTTTTGTTAAAAGGACAATTCCTGGGGCAATGCTTTATGTAAATCAACAAAGTCTTACTTTAAGGGGCTGTTTATGTTTACAACAACATTGATCATAATTTAGAAGATTCTCTCCTGAGTCAATTCAATCAACTGTGGAACATATATTTTTATTTATATTTCTCCCAAACCAGTCTTCATAAAACAAGGACTTGTTCATATACAGTATACGTCTGTTATTCTAAAGTGCAATCTTGTGGGAAGAGAAATTGTGTACATATAACAATTTGCAATGCGACATTTGCTTGAGGACCTCAGACAGTGATATAGGCAATTTATCAGTGCTGAAGACCGTCCTGAGAAGAAAGTTCAGACCTCCAGTTTCTTTAAATGGGACATTAGGAATACAATACCAAAATAAAAAAACAATAAAATAAAACACTTTGTAATCACATCAAGTAATCGAGTTCACATTTATTGATATTCAGTCACAAGTAATTCAAAAGCGTAGTAACATGGTTGTTTTTGTTGCTGGTGCAGCTTTTTCAGTAAGACGGCCGCCTCAGGTGAGTCTTGAGCCGCTGGTTGCTTTTCTTCTAGAACTGGATCAAGTCTGCATGCCTCTCCTCCTGGATTTGTTGCTTTTCCTTTCCTCTCTTTTCAGTTGAATCACATTGTGATTTGAGTTCATTCAGCTGCTTCATCAGCTCCAGTTTCTCATCCTCAAGATCAGCAATCTTCTTCTCCAGGTCGCTCTGTTGGGCTGCATCAAGCTCATCCTTCAAACTGTCCATGAGCAGGGCACTGCTGGAGACCTCATCCTTGAGGGCCTCCACCTCCAGACGCAGGGTGTTGTTTTCTGCTACAAGATCGTTGGTCAGCCTCTCACACTGTTGGATATCGTCCCAGAACTCCTCTTGGCTGTTGAACATCCAAACCAGCTCTTGACGTTCTTTTCCGTAGTAGTCCAGAGCCTCCTCTGCAGTTTGGAGTTTGATGGCCATATCTAGGTTGCTCTGTTGGGCTGCATCAAGCTCTTCCTTCAAGCTGTCCATGTGCAGGGCACTGCTGGAGACCTCATCCTTGAGGGCCTCCACCTCCAGACGCAGGGTGTTGTTTTCTGCTGCAAGATCGTTGGTCAGCCTCTCACACTGTTGGATTTCGTCCATGTACTCCTCCTCTTGGCTGTTGGGAATCCAAACCAGCTCCTGACGTTCTTTTCCGTAGTAGTCCAGAGCCTCCTCTGCAGTTTGGAGTCTGATGGCCATATCCAGGTTGCTCTGTTGGGCTGCATCAAGCTCATCCTTCAAGCTGTCCATGTGCAGAGCACTGCTGGAGACCTCATCCTTGAGGGCCTCCACCTCCAGACGCAGGGTGTCGTTTTCTGCTACAAGATCGTTGGTCAGCCTCTCACACTGTTGGATATCGTCCCAGAACTCCTCTTGGCTGTTGAACATCCAAACCAGCTCTTGACGTTCTTTTCCGTAGTAGTCCAGAGCCTCCTCTGCAGTTTGGAGTTTGATGGCCATATCTAGGTTGCTCTGTTGGGCTGCATCAAGCTCATCCTTCAAGCTGTCCATGTGCAGGGCACTGCTGGAGACCTCATCCTTGAGGGCCTCCACCTCCAGACGCAGGGTGTTGTTTTCTGCTGCAAGATCGTTGGTCAGCCTCTCACACTGTTGGATTTCGTCCATGTACTCCTCCTCTTGGCTGTTGGGAATCCAAACCAGCTCCTGACGTTCTTTTCCGTAGTAGTCCAGAGCCTCCTCTGCAGTTTGGAGTCTGATGGCCATATCCAGGTTGCTCTGTTGGGCTGCATCAAGCTCATCCTTCAAGCTGTCCATGTGCAGAGCATTGCTGGAGACCTCATCCTTGAGGGCCTCCACCTCCAGACGCAGGGTGTCGTTTTCTGCTACAAGATCGTTGGTCAGCCTCTCACACTGTTGGATATCGTCCCAGAACTCCTCTTGGCTGTTGACCATCCAAACCAGCTCTTGACGTTCTTTTCCGTAGTAGTCCAGAGCCTCCTCTGCAGTTTGGAGTTTGATGGCCATATCTAGGTTGCGCTGTTGGGCTGCATCAAGCTCATCCTTCAAGCTGTCCATGTGCAGGGCACTGCTGGAGACCTCATCCTTGAGGGCCTCCACCTCCAGACGCAGGGTGTTGTTTTCTGCTACAAGATCGTTGGTCAGCCTCTCACACTGTTGGATATCGTCCCAGAACTCCTCTTGGCTGTTGACCATCCAAACCAGCTCTTGACGTTCTTTTCCGTAGTAGTCCAGAGCCTCCTCTGCAGTTTGGAGTCTGATGGCCATATCCAGGTTGCTCTGATGGGCTGCATCAAGCTCATCCTTCAAGCTGTCCATGTGCAGAGCACTGCTGGAGACCTCATCCTTGAGGGCCTCCACCTCCAGACGCAGGGTGTCGTTTTCTGCTATAAGATTGTCGGTCAGCCTCTCACACTGTTGGATTTCATCCCAGAACTCCTCTTGGCTGTTGACAATCCAAACCAGCTCTTGACGTTCTTTTCCGTAGTAGTCCAGAGCCTCCTCTGCAGTTTGGAGTTTGATGGCCATGTCCAGGTTGCTCTGTTGGGCTGCATCAAGCTCTTCCTTCAAACTGTCCATGTGCAGGGCACTGCTGGAGACCTCATCCTTGAGGGCCTCCACCTCCAGACGCAGGGTGTTGTTTTCTGCTACAAGATCGTTGGTCAGCCTCTCACACTGTTGGATTTCGTCCATGTACTCCTCATGGCCTCCATCCTTTAAAAACAGTTTTGGCTCTGTTGGTGTCAGCTCACTGCTCTGCAGGGCCTTTATTTTCTCCTCCAGGGCTCTGTTTTCAGCCCTCAGAGTTTCCTCAATTGTTGGGTCACTCGAGGCTGTGCTCTGGAGTTTAAGCTCCTCCTTCAGTTGTTTGACCTCCTCCTCACACTTGTGTCTCTTCTCTTGCTCTTCACTCAGCATGTTCTTCAAGTTCTGTGCTGCCTTCTTCAGCTTGTCCTCGAGGTCATCCTCAAGAAAGAACTCTTGTTTGGTTGCTTCCAAAGCTTTCTGCAGGTCCTCATTTGCCATCATCTCAGCCCAGTGGAGGGCACGATCCTTGCATTTCAGCTCTTTGATATTCCTGCCAAGGAGATCTTTCAGATGTTCAACCACCTCCTCACTCTTCAGTCTCTTTTCCTGCTCATCCTTCAACATGTTCTCCAGCTCCTGGATTCTGTTTATCTTGAAGGGGCTTCTGTTTTGCACCGTGTTGCTCTGATCCATGTCCTGTTTCACATTAACAGTTAGGAACCTGTCAACACTGAGGTCCGCTGCCCTCTGAAAATTTGGTGGGTGCCTCTGGCCTGATGGAAGATGGGGTGCATCCCAATAGGACTGGTTGTGATAGTCATGGACATCCCCTCTCTGTCCTTGGTAAGTCGAGGGACCTGACTGGTCAGGATGCTGCCTGGTGTCAAACTGGCGGCTCCTGCTGTTGGTCCTGTGGGCCGAGTTGTTCAGTCTATCCATGTTACGTGTGCGGTTGTAGTTTCTCCACATGTTTTCAATTTGTAATTCGATGTAAATTCTGTTTTCTGTTACAATAGACTTCGAAAATGTTCTGGGTCAATTCTGTGCTCTGTTATAGTAGACTTCGGAAATGTTCAGGGTCAATTCTGTGCTCTGTTACAGATGACTTCTGAAAATGTTGCGTTTAAGGCAAGCTCTGCTATTTTTGCTATCACTTTGATCCTTTGATGAATGATCAAAGACAGAAGACGAGCTCTGCCTTTTATGCTATCACTTTGACCCTTTGATCCTTTGATGAATGATCAAAGACAGAAGACGAGCTCTGCCTTTTATATCACTTTGATCCTTTGATGAATGATCAAAGACAGACGACGAGCTCTGCCTTTTATGATCACTTTGACCCTTTGATCCTTTGATGAATGATCAAAGACAGAAGACGAGCTCTGCCTTTTATGATCACTTTGACCCTTTGATCCTTTGATGAATGATCAAAGACAGAAGATGGGCTCTGATTTTTATGCTATCAGCTGCTCTCTGACCCTTTGATCTTTTGATGAACGATCAAAAACATAATGATACGAAGTCATCACTGTTTCCATGACAACACAGAAGAACTCAGAGCTGCCTGTCATTTCACAATTTACTCACAACTGCGAATCGGTTCTCACTGTTCATTTAAAAGAGCTGTTCAGAAGAGTCAACTTATTTGAAAACGTCACATCTCCACCGCAGACAAAACCTCTGTTTCGGAGTAGAAGTTAATAAGATAATAGTAGAAGATAACGTAACATCACACATTAAAAAAACAAGTCACAACAAGCACACAGGACCGTTTAGAGTTGCTGAAGATTTCATGAGGAGTTGATGACTGTAGGCAGAGACAGGCTAATATTTTCCACTGACTCCCAGGCATTTGAGCTAAACTAGTTAGCAGTGAGAGAGCTTTGTCTAATTGTGAATTCATGAACTGTCATGGATATTATTACCTCCATCAAGGAGGTTATGTTTTTGCCGGCGTTGGTTTGTCTGTCTGTCTGTCTGTGTTCAAGATAACTTGAAAAGTTATGAACAGATTTGGATGAAATTTTCAGGAAATGTGTAGAATGGGATAAGGAAGAAATGATTTGATTTTGGGACTGATCCAGATCACCATCCGGATCCAGGACTTCTTTAAAGGATTCATAATATTGCGGAGGTAATTAGACAATTTCCACTGAAATCATGAGGGTGGCTCGGGCGGCTGCAGGGCATTTCCAGAATTCAACATCAAAGGGCCAAACATCAAAGGGCAATCAGACCAAAGGGCCAATCAAAGACCAGAACACCTTTGTGTGAAACTTCAAGGCACAGAAAGTTTTTTATCGTTTGTCTTTTTTTCTTTTACACGTCTTTTGCCTTTAATGTATGTAATGTTGTCTACATAAAAATTTACAAGTGAAATTATTGTTACTATTATATTTGCTGAAAATTTCAATTAAAAAAAAAAAAACCCTGTGATTCATCATTTTGAAAACATGGGCATGCTGGGGTCAGTGTTAACCTGTACAGGGTTTTATATTTCAAATAAAATCGCTTTAAAAACATTAAACCAGCTAAGTTTTGTTTCTTTTCTTGGTATAGTTTGCTCGGGAGGCTTAAGTTACCCGACAAGTTTTCAAGTTTCAACAGAATCGCTGCTAAAAGCTAAAAGCCAGACAAACCTGCATGGATCTGCCTTTTCTCTGCACACTCAAATTCGGACACGACACTTTTATATCAGGCTTAGCAGCATCTATACACAGCGGACAGGATGTGTCTTTCCTCCCAGAATCGTCATGAGGTAAATAGGAAACACTTCAGTCATTGGCACCGACTTCCTCCCTTAATCCCATCGAGGCCTTATTAATCCACCTCATCTCTGTGCTCCGTGCTACAGGTTATTTCATAACCAAGAGATACGAAACAGCACATCCTCCTAATCTCTGCGGAGAATTCAGACACAGCACATGAACATCCACATCCCTTTACACGTCTATCAAATCTGGAGTGCTGGCCTCAGCTAATCTAACAGCTAAAATTTGGTGAACAGGAACCTCCGGGGTTTGCACCGCGAGCAACTCTGATAGTTTTGGTCTTGGATGTCAAGTTCAGGCCGAGGCCAGTACCAAAACGGTATGATAAATAGAGTGGTTTATCCTCTCAAGACCATGCTGAGACTATTTTACAAAATATTTTACAAACAGGCCTTTCTTACATCAGCTTTAGCTGTCCTAGATTTTTTTTTTTTAGGGATACGCCAACCTTTTTTTTTGTTTTCATATCTTGGCTCACTCCAGAGTCCATGACAAGCAGATAGACACCATTCATTCAACTGTGTGCACAGTAACAAGGAAGACATGGGCAGAGTTCACCCACCGCTAATTATCTTAGCTCAAACACTGGGAGTCAATGGGTAGTGTTAGCCTGCCTCTGCCTACAATCATCAGATAAACTCTGATGAAACAAATGATTTCTCTAATTAATATGCTTTTGCAATGATTGACTTAGGCCTCAATAAGAGCAAAGAGGCCTTGTGTTCATACTTATTTCACTCTGTTTTCTTGTGATTATGAGTAGATTTGGGTCGATTCTTAAATTCTTGGCCTTATTTACTTCTGTAATAACAATAGTTAATCTCAAGAGACAAACTATTTCAAGGGCAACGAGTATAATCTCTAAAAATACATAAACATGTCAAGACTTAAAAAGTACCAGGGAGAAGGCTCTTCATCGCAGCATAAGAGAAAAATTCAACATTGGATGTCCACTAAGAGCGTCTGAAAAGTAAGAAGATTCAGCTGTCAAGATCTTGAAGTCTCTTAATTCTCTACACAGTGATTTTAGTTTCAATATTGAAACAAAAAGGGAAGAGGGGGTTTTATGTTTCTTTAAGCTACAAACATTACTGGGGATTAAACTTTAACCAAATATGCAAACTCTGCCTAATTCTTCGATTAAATGCCTTAATCTGGAGGGAGATTAGACTTAATCAGACACCAGATTTTAACCAGGCTGTTAAAACTTTGCAAGACCTCATTGGTGCACAAGTTGGGGCCTGTGTGGCCCACAAGGTTTTTTATTTGTTTCTGTTCTGAGGCTGTGAGTAGATAAGAGAGATCATATCAGGGAAACCATGATCTGAGGTAAGAACAGTTCAACCCAGAAGCACAATACTTGGGTGCTTTAGTTAAATTATTCAACCTTTATTTAAAGAGGACAAATCATTGAGGGCTCATTTTCAATGACATGGAGACTAACGGCCCTTTTCCATTAGCCCTACCCTACTCAGCTCGGCTTTCCCCGACTCTAACCGGCTCTACTCTACTTGCATTGTGCTGCTCTTCCACCAGCCCGGTTCCCTACCCAGCGGGGGCCGGGGCGACACTGCGTTCATGTCATTTTGAGCACGACACAACAATCAAAACAATGGAGGACTTGGAGGCAATAGTATACTTGATGCTCGGTCTGTGGCTTTTTGTTACAAACCAAATGAAAGAGAAAAGCAGAAGAAGGCTGCAGGCGGCAAGAAGAAATACCCTTGAGAAGTACAGGAGAGTTTTGGAAGCTATTCAACAGTTTGAAGCCGAGGACAAGAGCAATCAGGCTGCAAAGAGAAGAAAGACACCATACAAAAACAATTAGGTGGTCATCCTTCAAACTGTCCATGAGCAGGGCACTGCTGGAGGCCTCATCGTTGAGGGCCTCCACCTCCAGACACAGGGTGTTGTTTTCTGCTACAAGATCATTGGTCAGCCTCTCACGCTGTTGGATTTCATCCATTAACTCCTCCTCCTGGCTGTTGACAATCCAAACCAGCTCTTGACGTTCTTTTCCGTAGTAGTCCAGAGCCTCCTCTGCTGTTTGGAGTTTGATGGCCATATCCAGGTCGCTCTGTTGGGCTGCATCAAGCTCATCCTTCAAACTGTCCATGTGCAGGGCACTGCTGGAGACCTCATCCTTGAGGGCCTCCACCTCCAGACGGAGGGTGTTGTTTTCTGCTACAAGATCGTTGGTCAGCCTCTCACACTGTTGGATTTCGTCCATGTACTCCTCCTCTTGGCTGTTGGGAATCCAAACCAACTCTTGACATTCTTTTCCGTAGTAGTCCAGAGCCTCCTCTGCAGTTTGGAGTTTGATGGCCATATCCAAGTTGCTCTGTTGGGCTGCATCAAGCTCATCCTTCAAACTGTCCATGTGCAGGGCACTGCTGGAGACCTCATCCTTGAGGGCCTCCACCTCCAGACGCAGGGTGTTGTTTTCTGCTACAAGATCGTTGGTCAGCCTCTCACACTGTTGGATATCGTCCCACAACTCCTCTTGGCTGTTGACCATCCAAACCAGCTCTTGATGTTCTTTTCCGTAGTAGTCCAGAGCCTCCTCTGCAGTTTGGAGTTTGATGGCCATATCTAGGTACCTCTGTTGGGCTGCATCAAGCTCATCCTTCAAACTGTCCATGTGCAGGGCACTGCTGGAGACCTCATCCTTGAGGGCCTCTACCTCCAGACGCAGGGTGTTGTTTTCTGCTGCAAGATCGTTGGTCAGCCTCTCACACTGTTGGATTTCGTCCATGTACTCCTCCTCTTGGCTGTTGGGAATCCAAACCAACTCTTGACATTCGTTGGTTTGATCTCTCTACGACGCTCCTAGTGGCTGTGGCAACCATTTTGTGTGTCATATTGGTCCTAGGTGGCGCTAGAGAGCAGATTTTAAAATATTATGGTAATGTTTTCGTTTTCTGAAATTTTGTACCCCATCTGGCACGTGTGTCAACTTTGGCATGGCTGTGAGCTTGTTAAGATTCTCAAATTATGGTGCGAAGTGGGGATGATCGGATGAGCTCTTATTTTGAAATCCAAATTGCTGACTTCCTGTTTGAAAAATGTCAGGGGTGTCAGCACGTGATTTTTGGGTCTCGATGAGACAAATGTTTTGGCGTTGGTTTGATCTCTCGACATTTCTTTGACCCTGAGGGCCGTGTTAGTGTGCCAAGGGGGCTCTAGAGAGCTCATTTCGGCATGTTGGGAGTTAATTTTTTCATTTTCTCAAATTTTTCGCCAAATCTGAGGTGCGTGCCAATTTTGGTGAGTTTTTGATCATGTTTAGGGGGTCAAATTAAGGTTTAGCACAGACTGAATAATAATAAGGAGAAGAAAGAAAGAAAGGCACAATAAAAAAACAAATAGGCGGTGGGCTGAGTGGCAATATCGTGTATTTGAACAATCCCCACTGAGGGAGGACCTGATTTTTTTTTAATAACCTCTACATTTTTCAACAAATGGAACAAAATTTGTTGCTACCCTTGCTTTTTGCACATACTTGGTTAACCGACAACTTTGTGTGACTTATCCGTACCGGCCAACTGACCGGGCAGCCATGTTCGGGGTCCGTCAAGCATGAGATAGGTAAGGTTGTTATCCAATGAGACGCCTGGAAATGTGTCGGCCGGCTTAGAGTCCGCTGGCGCTACTGCGATAGTTACCGAAGTTATTCCCACAGTCAGTACGGCAATCTTGTAAAGATTACTCTAACACTAAAACACACTGCCAAAGTAACAATCGATTAGCGTTTCAATCACTATGAAAGAAAGTTCAAATGAGACAAAGGTTAATGGTCTCCAAATTCCTCTATTAAGCTTGATAAAAGGAAAAAAATCTCCACTGTAGTCCTTTACATCATCCCCATCCCCATCACAAAAAATGAAGTGTTGTATGCATGTGGTCCAAAAAGACGGTCCTGTAATACCTCTTATAGATGTTGGATGGAAACAAAATGTGCATTCTTTGTTTCTGTGGAGAGGTGTTAGTAAAGCAAAAAGTACTGTGGCAGAAGAGGCAGTGCAAAGATTAGTTTTTTTAATTAAAAACATTGCTTTGTACATAACAAACATGGCAAATACACATTCAGTATGTCAACTTGGCATACACTGCCAAAGGGATCAGAATATTAATAAAAAAGTGTTGATGTCTATGGGAAAGTGGTTCAACAATTCATATAATTGTATAGCGTTGGATTTTTTTTATTAATTTCAGGGACTTTAAGTATAGTTTAGATTACAAAATTACAAAAAAAAAAAACCTTGGGGGGTGACTTCATGAGTCTGTTTTTGTGAATAAACATTTTGATATGGCACAAAATAATATAACAGCAAGATTTGTTGCTTTTGACAAGGAGGATCATACCAAATGTTATATCGTTTGTTGAGATTGAATTTGGAAAAGCTTGAATAAGTTGTTTTATCCAATTATGAATGTCAGCCAGAAATAAGTTCAGCTCATTACATGAAAAAACTACATGGTCCGTAGTCTCAGTATCATTACCACAAAATGTACAAATATATTATCAATTCCAAATCAAAACCTGAACAAATCCTTAGAGGGATAAAGGTTATTCATAATTTTTATGTGTGTTTCTTTAACTTTTGAGGATACAGGAAATTTCATGTAATGTGTTCTAAGTCTATCAGTTGAGGATTGATCAAATTTTTGTTATACATACATATATATATGTTTTCCTGGGAAAAGAATTCAGTGAAACAGTTTCTAATGAAATGATTATAAATCTTTTTGACAGCGGTACCAGTTGCGGTTGTATAGGTTGGCCAATAAATATTTTTTTGTTAAAAGGACAATTCCTGGGGCAATGCTTTATGTAAATCAACAAAGTCTTACTTTAAGGGGCTGTTTATGTTTACAACAACATTGATCATAATTTAGAAGATTCTCTCCTGAGTCAATTCAATCAACTGTGGAACATATATTTTTATTTATATTTCTCCCAAACCAGTCTTCATAAAACAAGGACTTGTTCATATACAGTATACGTCTGTTATTCTAAAGTGCAATCTTGTGGGAAGAGAAATTGTGTACATATAACAATTTGCAATGCGACATTTGCTTGAGGACCTCAGACAGTGATATAGGCAATTTATCAGTGCTGAAGACCGTCCTGAGAAGAAAGTTCAGACCTCCAGTTTCTTTAAATGGGACATTAGGAATACAATACCAAAATAAAAAAACAATAAAATAAAACACTTTGTAATCACATCAAGTAATCGAGTTCACATTTATTGATATTCAGTCACAAGTAATTCAAAAGCGTAGTAACATGGTTGTTTTTGTTGCTGGTGCAGCTTTTTCAGTAAGACGGCCGCCTCAGGTGAGTCTTGAGCCGCTGGTTGCTTTTCTTCTAGAACTGGATCAAGTCTGCATGCCTCTCCTCCTGGATTTGTTGCTTTTCCTTTCCTCTCTTTTCAGTTGAATCACATTGTGATTTGAGTTCATTCAGCTGCTTCATCAGCTCCAGTTTCTCATCCTCAAGATCAGCAATCTTCTTCTCCAGGTCGCTCTGTTGGGCTGCATCAAGCTCATCCTTCAAACTGTCCATGTGCAGGGCACTGCTGGAGACCTCATCCTTGAGGGCCTCCACCTCCAGACGCAGGGTGTTGTTTTCTGCTACAAGATCGTTGGTCAGCCTCTCACACTGTTGGATATCGTCCCACAACTCCTCTTGGCTGTTGACCATCCAAACCAGCTCTTGACGTTCTTTTCCGTAGTAGTCCAGAGCCTCCTCTGCAGTTTGGAGTTTGATGGCCATATCTAGGTACCTCTGTTGGGCTGCATCAAGCTCATCCTTCAAACTGTCCATGTGCAGGGCACTGCTGGAGACCTCATCCTTGAGGGCCTCCACCTCCAGACGCAGGGTGTTGTTTTCTGCTGCAAGATCGTTGGTCAGCCTCTCACACTGTTGGATTTCGTCCATGTACTCCTCCTCTTGGCTGTTGGGAATCCAAACCAACTCTTGACATTCTTTTCTGTAGTAGTCCAGAGCCTCCTCTGCAGTTTGGAGTTTGATGGCCATATCCAAGTTGCTCTGTTGGGCTGCATCAAGCTCATCCTTCAAACTGTCCATGTGCAGGGCACTGCTGGAGACCTCATCCTTGAGGGCCTCCACCTCCAGACGCAGGGTGTTGTTTTCTGCTACAAGATCGTTGGTCAGCCTCTCACACTGTTGGATATCGTCCCACAACTCCTCTTGGCTGTTGACCATCCAAACCAGCTCTTGACGTTCTTTTCCGTAGTAGTCCAGAGCCTCCTCTGCAGTTTGGAGTTTGATGGCCATATCTAAGTTGCTCTGTTGGGCTGCATCAAGCTCATCCTTCAAACTGTCCATGTGCAGGGCACTGCTGGAGACCTCATCCTTGAGGGCCTCCACCTCCAGACGCAGGGTGTTGTTTTCTGCTGCAAGATCGTTGGTCAGCCTCTCACACTGTTGGATATCGTCCCAGAATTCCTCTTGGCTGTTGGGAATCCAAACCAGCTCCTGACGTTCTTTTCCGTAGTAGTCCAGAGCCTCCTCTGCAGTTTGGAGTCTGATGGCCATATCCAGGTTGCTCTGTTGGGCTGCATCAAGCTCATCCTTCAAGCTGTCCATGTGCAGAGCACTGCTGGAGACCTCATCCTTGAGGGCCTCCACCTCCAGACGCAGGGTGTCGTTTTCTGCTATAAGATTGTCGGTCAGCCTCTCACACTGTTGGATTTCGTCCCAGAACTCCTCTTGGCTGTTGACCATCCAAACCAGCTCTTGACGTTCTTTTCCGTAGTAGTCCAGAGCCTCCTCTGCAGTTTGGAGTTTGATGGCCATATCTAGGTTGCTCTGTTGGGCTGCATCAAGCTCATCCTTCAAACTGTCCATGTGCAGGGCACTGCTGGAGACCTCATCCTTGAGGGCCTCCACCTCCAGACGCAGGGTGTTGTTTTCTGCTGCAAGATCGTTGGTCAGCCTCTCACACTGTTGGATTTCGTCCATGTACTCCTCCTCTTGGCTGTTGGGAATCCAAACCAACTCTTGACATTCTTTTCCGTAGTAGTCCAGAGCCTCCTCTGCAGTTTGGAGTTTGATGGCCATATCCAAGTTGCTCTGTTGGGTTGCATCAAGCTCATCCTTCAAACTGTCCATGTGCAGGGCACTGCTGGAGACCTCATCCTTGAGGGCCTCCACCTCCAGACGCAGGGTGTTGTTTTCTGCTACAAGATCGTTGGTCAGCCTCTCACACTGTTGGATATCGTCCCAGAACTCCTCTTGGCTGTTGACCATCCAAACCAGCTCTTGACGTTCTTTTCCGTAGTAGTCCAGAGCCTCCTCTGCAGTTTGGAGTTTGATGGCCATATCCAAGTTGCTCTGTTGGGCTGCATCAAGCTCATCCTTCAAACTGTCCATGTGCAGGGCACTGCTGGAGACCTCATCCTTGAGGGCCTCCACCTCCAGACGCAGGGTGTTGTTTTCTGCTGCAAGATCGTTGGTCAGCCTCTCACACTGTTGGATATCGTCCCAGAATTCCTCTTGGCTGTTGACCATCCAAACCAGCTCTTGACATTCTTTTCTGTAGTAGTCCAGAGCCTCCTCTGCAGTTTGGAGTCTGATGGCCATATCCAGGTTGCTCTGTTGGGCTGCATCAAGCTCATCCTTCAAACTGTCCATGTGCAGAGCACTGCTGGAGACCTCATCCTTGAGGGCCTCCACCTCCAGACACAGGGTGTCGTTTTCTGCTATAAGATTGTTGGTCAGCCTCTCACACTGTTGGATTTCGTCCATGTACTCCTCATGGCTGTTGACAATCCAAACCAGCTCTTGACGTTCTTTTCCGTAGTAGTCCAGAGCCTCCTCTGCAGTTTGGAGTTTGATGGCCATGTCCAGGTTGCTCTGTTGGGCTGCATCAAGCTCATCCTTCAAACTGTCCATGTGCAGGGCACTGCTGGAGACCTCATCCTTGAGGGCCTCCACCTCCAGACGCAGGGTGTTGTTTTCTGCTACAAGATCGTTGGTCAGCCTCTCACACTGTTGGATTTCGTCCATGTACTCCTCATGGCCTCCATCCTTTAAAAACAGTTTTGGCTCTGTTGGTGTCAGCTCACTGCTCTGCAGGGCCTTTATTTTCTCCTCCAGGGCTCTGTTTTCAGCCCTCAGAGTTTCCTCAATTGTTGGGTCACTCGAGGCTGTGCTCTGGAGTTTGAGCTCCTCCTTCAGTTGTTCGACCTCCTCCTCACACTTGTGTCTCTTCTCCTGCTCTTCACTCAGCATGTTCTTCAAGTTCTGTGCTGCCTTCTTCAGCTTGTCCTCGAGGTCATCCTCAAGAAAGAACTCTTGTTTGGTTGCTTCCAAAGCTTTCTGCAGGTCCTCATTTGCCATCATCTCAGCCCAGTGGAGGGCACGATCCTTGCATTTCAGCTCTTTGATATTCCTGCCAAGGAGATCTTTCAGATGTTCAACCACCTCCTCACTCTTCAGTCTCTTTTCCTGCTCATCCTTCAACATGTTCTCCAGCTCCTGGATTCTGTTTATCTTGAAGGGGCTTCTGTTTTGCACCGTGTTGCTCTGATCCATGTCCTGTTTCACATTAACAGTTAGGAACCTGTCAACACTGAGGTCCGCTGCCCTCTGAAAATTTGGTGGGTGCCTCTGGCCTGATGGAAGATGGGGTGCATCCCAATAGGACTGGTTGTGATAGTCACGGACATCCCCTCTCTGTCCTTGGTAAGTCGAGGGACCTGACTGGTCAGGATGCTGCCTGGTGTCAAACTGGCGGCTCCTGCTGTTGGTCCTGTGGGCCGAGTTGTTCAGTCTATCCATGTTACGTGTGCGGTTGTAGTTTCTCCACATGTTTTCAGTTTGTAGTTGGATGTAAATTCTGTTTTCTGTTACAATAGACTTCGGAAATGTTCAGGGTCAATTCTGTGCTCTGTTACAGATGACTTCTGAAAATGTTGCGTTTAAGGGAAGCTCTGCTATTTATGCTATCACTTTGATCCTTTGATGAATGATCAAAGACAGAAGACGAGCTCTGCCTTTTATGCTATCACTTTGACCCTTTGATCCTTTGATGAATGATCAAAGACAGAAGACGAGCTCTGCCTTTTATATCACTTTGATCCTTTGATGAATGATCAAAGACAGACGACGAGCTCTGCCTTTTATGATCACTTTGACCCTTTGATCCTTTGATGAATGATCAAAGACAGAAGACGAGCTCTGCCTTTTATGATCACTTTGACCCTTTGATCCTTTGATGAATGATCAAAGACAGAAGACAGGCTCTGCTTTTTATGCTATCAGCTGCTCTCTGACCCTTTGATCTTTTGATGAACGATCAAAGACAGAATGATACGAAGTCATCACTGTTTCCATGACAACACAGAAGAACTCAGAGCTGCCTGTCATTTCACAATTTACTCACAACTGCGAATCGGTTCTCACTGTTCATTTAAAAGAGCTGTTCAGAAGAGTCAACTTATTTGAAAACGTCACATCTCCACCGCAGACAAAATCTCTGTTTTGGAGTAGAAGAAGTTAATAAGATAATAGTAGAAGATAATGTAACATCACACATTAAAGAAACAAGTCACAACAAGCACACAGGACCGTTTAGAGTTGCTGAAGATTTCATGAAGAGTTGATGACTGTAGGCAGAGACAGGCTAATATTTTCCACTGACTCCCAGGCATTTGAGCTAAACTAGTTAGCAGTGAGAGAGCTTTGTCTAATTGTGAATTCATGAACTGTCATGGATATTATTACCTCCATCAAGGAGGTTATGTTTTTGCCGGCGTTGGTTTGTCTGTCTGTCTGTCTGTGTTCAAGATAACTTGAAAAGTTATGAACAGATTTGGATGAAATTTTCAGGAAATGTGTAGAATGGGATAAGGAAGAAATGATTTGATTTTGGGACTGATCCAGATCACCATCCGGATCCAGGACTTCTTTAAAGGATTCATAATATTGCGGAGGTAATTAGACAATTTCCACTGAAATCATGAGGGTGGCTCGGGCGGCTGCAGGGCATTTCCAGAATTCAACATCAAAGGGCCAAACATCAAAGGGCAATCAGACCAAAGGGCCAATCAAAGACCAGAACACCTTTGTGTGAAACTTCAAGGCACAGAAAGTTTTTTATCGTTTGTCTTTTTTTCTTTTACACGTCTTTTGCCTTTAATGTATGTAATGTTGTCTACATAAAAATTTACAAGTGAAATTATTGTTACTATTATGTTTGCTGAAAATTTCAATTAAAAAAAAAAAAACCCTGTGATTCATCATTTTGAAAACATGGGCATGCTGGGGTCAGTGTTAACCTGTACAGGGTTTTATATTTCAAATAAAATCGCTTTAAAAACATTAAACCAGTTAAGTTTTGTTTCTTTTCTTGGGATGTTTTCCTCGGGAGGCTTAAGTTACCCGACAAGTTTTCAAGTTTCAACAGAATCGCTGCTAAAAGCTAAAAGCCAGACAAACCTGCATGGATCTGCCTTTTCTCTGCACACTCAAATTCGGACACGACACTTTTATATCAGGCTTAGCAGCATCTATACACAGCGGACAGGATGTGTCTTTCCTCCCAGAATCGTCATGAGGTAAATAGGAAACACTTCAGTCATTGGCACCGACTTCCTCCCTTAATCCCATCGAGGCCTTATTAATCCACCTCATCTCTGTGCTCCGTGCTAAAGGTTATTTCATAACCAAGAGATACGAAACAGCACATCCTCCTAATCTCTGCGGAGAATTCAGACACAGCACATGAACATCCACATCCCTTTACACGTCTATCAAATCTGGAGTGCTGGCCTCAGCTAATCTAACAGCTAAAATTTGGTGAACAGGAACCTCCGGGGTTTGCACCGCGAGCAACTCTGATAGTTTTGGTCTTGGATGTCAAGTTCAGGCCGAGGCCAGTACCAAAACGGTATGATAAATAGAGTGGTTTATCCTCTCAAGACCATGCTGAGACTATTTTACAAAATATTTTACAAACAGGCCTTTCTTACATCAGCTTTAGCTGTCCTAGATTTTTTTTTTTTAGGGATACGCCAACCTTTTTTTTTGTTTTCATATCTTGGCTCACTCCAGAGTCCATGACAAGCAGATAGACACCATTCATTCAACTGTGTGCACAGTAACAAGGAAGACATGGGCAGAGTTCACCCACCGCTAATTATCTTAGCTCAAACACTGGGAGTCAATGGGTAGTGTTAGCCTGCCTCTGCCTACAATCATCAGATAAACTCTGATGAAACAAATGATTTCTCTAATTAATATGCTTTTGCAATGATTGACTTAGGCCTCAATAAGAGCAAAGAGGCCTTGTGTTCATACTTATTTCACTCTGTTTTCTTGTGATTATGAGTAGATTTGGGTCGATTCTTAAATTCTTGGCCTTATTTACTTCTGTAAT
Organism: Cetoscarus ocellatus; assembly: GCA_037902135.1. Classification (NCBI taxonomy): domain Eukaryota; kingdom Metazoa; phylum Chordata; class Actinopteri; order Labriformes; family Labridae; genus Cetoscarus; species Cetoscarus ocellatus. The sequence goes on along the minus strand of JBAMNC010001620.1, from coordinate 89,414 downwards.
AACAATAGTTAATCTCAAGAGACAAACTATTTCAAGGGCAACGAGTATAATCTCTAAAAATACATAAACATGTCAAGACTTAAAAAGTACCAGGGAGAAGGCTCTTCATCGCAGCATAAGAGAAAAATTCAACATTGGATGTCCACTAAGAGCGTCTGAAAAGTAAGAAGATTCAGCTGTCAAGATCTTGAAGTCTCTTAATTCTCTACACAGTGATTTTAGTTTCAATATTGAAACAAAAAGGGAAGAGGGGGTTTTATGTTTCTTTAAGCTACAAACATTACTGGGGATTAAACTTTAACCAAATATGCAAACTCTGCCTAATTCTTCGATTAAATGCCTTAATCTGGAGGGAGATTAGACTTAATCAGACACCAGATTTTAACCAGGCTGTTAAAACTTTGCAAGACCTCATTGGTGCACAAGTTGGGGCCTGTGTGGCCCACAAGGTTTTTTATTTGTTTCTGTTCTGAGGCTGTGAGTAGATAAGAGAGATCATATCAGGGAAACCATGATCTGAGGTAAGAACAGTTCAACCCAGAAGCACAATACTTGGGTGCTTTAGTTAAATTATTCAACCTTTATTTAAAGAGGACAAATCATTGAGGGCTCATTTTCAATGACATGGAGACTAACGGCCCTTTTCCATTAGCCCTACCCTACTCAGCTCGGCTTTCCCCGACTCTAACCGGCTCTACTCTACTTGCATTGTGCTGCTCTTCCACCAGCCCGGTTCCCTACCCAGCGGGGGCCGGGGCGACACTGCGTTCATGTCATTTTGAGCACGACACAACAATCAAAACAATGGAGGACTTGGAGGCAATAGTATACTTGATGCTCGGTCTGTGGCTTTTTGTTACAAACCAAATGAAAGAGAAAAGCAGAAGAAGGCTGCAGGCGGCAAGAAGAAATACCCTTGAGAAGTACAGGAGAGTTTTGGAAGCTATTCAACAGTTTGAAGCCGAGGACAAGAGCAATCAGGCTGCAAAGAGAAGAAAGACACCATACAAAAACAATTAGGTGGTCATCCTTCAAACTGTCCATGAGCAGGGCACTGCTGGAGGCCTCATCGTTGAGGGCCTCCACCTCCAGACACAGGGTGTTGTTTTCTGCTACAAGATCATTGGTCAGCCTCTCACGCTGTTGGATTTCATCCATTAACTCCCCCTCCTGGCTGTTGACAATCCAAACCAGCTCTTGACGTTCTTTTCCGTAGTAGTCCAGAGCCTCCTCTGCTGTTTGGAGTTTGATGGCCATATCCAGGTCGCTCTGTTGGGCTGCATCAAGCTCATCCTTCAAACTGTCCATGTGCAGGGCACTGCTGGAGACCTCATCCTTGAGGGCCTCCACCTCCAGACGGAGGGTGTTGTTTTCTGCTACAAGATCGTTGGTCAGCCTCTCACACTGTTGGATTTCGTCCATGTACTCCTCCTCTTGGCTGTTGGGAATCCAAACCAACTCTTGACATTCTTTTCCGTAGTAGTCCAGAGCCTCCTCTGCAGTTTGGAGTTTGATGGCCATATCCAGGTTGCTCTGTTGGGCTGCATCAAGCTCATCCTTCAAACTGTCCATGTGCAGGGCACTGCTGGAGACCTCATCCTTGAGGGCCTCCACCTCCAGACGCAGGGTGTTGTTTTCTGCTACAAGATCGTTGGTCAGCCTCTCACACTGTTGGATATCGTCCCACAACTCCTCTTGGCTGTTGACCATCCAAACCAGCTCTTGATGTTCTTTTCCGTAGTAGTCCAGAGCCTCCTCTGCAGTTTGGAGTTTGATGGCCATATCTAGGTACCTCTGTTGGGCTGCATCAAGCTCATCCTTCAAACTGTCCATGTGCAGGGCACTGCTGGAGACCTCATCCTTGAGGGCTTCTACCTCCAGACGCAGGGTGTTGTTTTCTGCTGCAAGATCGTTGGTCAGCCTCTCACACTGTTGGATTTCGTCCATGTACTCCTCCTCTTGGCTGTTGGGAATCCAAACCAACTCTTGACATTCGTTGGTTTGATCTCTCTACGACGCTCCTAGTGGCTGTGGCAACCATTTTGTGTGTCATATTGGTCCTAGGTGGCGCTAGAGAGCAGATTTTAAAATATTATGGTAATGTTTTCGTTTTCTGAAATTTTGTACCCCATCTGGCACGTGTGTCAACTTTGGCATGGCTGTGAGCTTGTTAAGATTCTCAAATTATGGTGCGAAGTGGGGATGATCGGATGAGCTCTTATTTTGAAATCCAAATTGCTGACTTCCTGTTTGAAAAATGTCAGGGGTGTCAGCACGTGATTTTTGGGTCTCGATGAGACAAATGTTTTGGCGTTGGTTTGATCTCTCGACATTTCTTTGACCCTGAGGGCCGTGTTAGTGTGCCAAGGGGGCTCTAGAGAGCTCATTTCGGCATGTTGGGAGTTAATTTTTTCATTTTCTCAAATTTTTCGCCAAATCTGAGGTGCGTGCCAATTTTGGTGAGTTTTTGATCATGTTTAGGGGGTCAAATTAAGGTTTAGCACAGACTGAATAATAATAAGGAGAAGAAAGAAAGAAAGGCACAATAAAAAAACAAATAGGCGGTGGGCTGAGTGGCAATATCGTGTATTTGAACAATCCCCACTGAGGGAGGACCTGATTTTTTTTTAATAACCTCTACATTTTTCAACAAATGGAACAAAATTTGTTGCTACCCTTGCTTTTTGCACATACTTGGTTAACCGACAACTTTGTGTGACTTATCCGTACCGGCCAACTGACCGGGCAGCCATGTTCGGGGTCCGTCAAGCATGAGATAGGTAAGGTTGTTATCCAATGAGACGCCTGGAAATGTGTCGGCCGGCTTAGAGTCCGCTGGCGCTACTGCGATAGTTACCGAAGTTATTCCCACAGTCAGTGCGGCAATCTTGTAAAGATTACTCTAACACTAAAACACACTGCCAAAGTAACAATCGATTAGCGTTTCAATCACTATGAAAGAAAGTTCAAATGAGACAAAGGTTAATGGTCTCCAAATTCCTCTATTAAGCTTGATAAAAGGAAAAAAATCTCCACTGTAGTCCTTTACATCATCCCCATCCCCATCACAAAAAATGAAGTGTTGTATGCATGTGGTCCAAAAAGACGGTCCTGTAATACCTCTTATAGATGTTGGATGGAAACAAAATGTGCATTCTTTGTTTCTGTGGAGAGGTGTTAGTAAAGCAAAAAGTACTGTGGCAGAAGAGGCAGTGCAAAGATTAGTTTTTTTAATTAAAAACATTGCTTTGTACATAACAAACATGGCAAATACACATTCAGTATGTCAACTTGGCATACACTGCCAAAGGGATCAGAATATTAATAAAAAAGTGTTGATGTCTATGGGAAAGTGGTTCAACAATTCATATAATTGTATAGCGTTGGATTTTTTTTATTAATTTCAGGGACTTTAAGTATAGTTTAGATTACAAAATTACAAAAAAAAAAAACCTTGGGGGGTGACTTCATGAGTCTGTTTTTGTGAATAAACATTTTGATATGGCACAAAATAATATAACAGCAAGATTTGTTGCTTTTGACAAGGAGGATCATACCAAATGTTATATCGTTTGTTGAGATTGAATTTGGAAAAGCTTGAATAAGTTGTTTTATCCAATTATGAATGTCAGCCAGAAATAAGTTCAGCTCATTACATGAAAAAACTACATGGTCCGTAGTCTCAGTATCATTACCACAAAATGTACAAATATATTATCAATTCCAAATCAAAACCTGAACAAATCCTTAGAGGGATAAAGGTTATTCATAATTTTTATGTGTGTTTCTTTAACTTTTGAGGATACAGGAAATTTCATGTAATGTGTTCTAAGTCTATCAGTTGAGGATTGATCAATTTTTGTTATACATACATATATATATGTTTTCCTGGGAAAAGAATTCAGTGAAACAGTTTCTAATGAAATGATTATAAATCTTTTTGACAGCGGTACCAGTTGCGGTTGTATAGGTTGGCCAATAAATATTTTTTTGTTAAAAGGACAATTCCTGGGGCAATGCTTTATGTAAATCAACAAAGTCTTACTTTAAGGGGCTGTTTATGTTTACAACAACATTGATCATAATTTAGAAGATTCTCTCCTGAGTCAATTCAATCAACTGTGGAACATATATTTTTATTTATATTTCTCCCAAACCAGTCTTCATAAAACAAGGACTTGTTCATATACAGTATACGTCTGTTATTCTAAAGTGCAATCTTGTGGGAAGAGAAATTGTGTACATATAACAATTTGCAATGCGACATTTGCTTGAGGACCTCAGACAGTGATATAGGCAATTTATCAGTGCTGAAGACCGTCCTGAGAAGAAAGTTCAGACCTCCAGTTTCTTTAAATGGGACATTAGGAATACAATACCAAAATAAAAAAACAATAAAATAAAACACTTTGTAATCACATCAAGTAATCGAGTTCACATTTATTGATATTCAGTCACAAGTAATTCAAAAGCGTAGTAACATGGTTGTTTTTGTTGCTGGTGCAGCTTTTTCAGTAAGACGGCCGCCTCAGGTGAGTCTTGAGCCGCTGGTTGCTTTTCTTCTAGAACTGGATCAAGTCTGCATGCCTCTCCTCCTGGATTTGTTGCTTTTCCTTTCCTCTCTTTTCAGTTGAATCACATTGTGATTTGAGTTCATTCAGCTGCTTCATCAGCTCCAGTTTCTCATCCTCAAGATCAGCAATCTTCTTCTCCAGGTCGCTCTGTTGGGCTGCATCAAGCTCATCCTTCAAACTGTCCATGTGCAGGGCACTGCTGGAGACCTCATCCTTGAGGGCCTCCACCTCCAGACGCAGGGTGTTGTTTTCTGCTACAAGATCGTTGGTCAGCCTCTCACACTGTTGGATATCGTCCCACAACTCCTCTTGGCTGTTGACCATCCAAACCAGCTCTTGACGTTCTTTTCCGTAGTAGTCCAGAGCCTCCTCTGCAGTTTGGAGTTTGATGGCCATATCTAGGTACCTCTGTTGGGCTGCATCAAGCTCATCCTTCAAACTGTCCATGTGCAGGGCACTGCTGGAGACCTCATCCTTGAGGGCCTCCACCTCCAGACGCAGGGTGTTGTTTTCTGCTGCAAGATCGTTGGTCAGCCTCTCACACTGTTGGATTTCGTCCATGTACTCCTCCTCTTGGCTGTTGGGAATCCAAACCAACTCTTGACATTCTTTTCTGTAGTAGTCCAGAGCCTCCTCTGCAGTTTGGAGTTTGATGGCCATATCCAAGTTGCTCTGTTGGGCTGCATCAAGCTCATCCTTCAAACTGTCCATGTGCAGGGCACTGCTGGAGACCTCATCCTTGAGGGCCTCCACCTCCAGACGCAGGGTGTTGTTTTCTGCTGCAAGATCGTTGGTCAGCCTCTCACACTGTTGGATATCGTCCCACAACTCCTCTTGGCTGTTGACCATCCAAACCAGCTCTTGACGTTCTTTTCCGTAGTAGTCCAGAGCCTCCTCTGCAGTTTGGAGTTTGATGGCCATATCTAGGTACCTCTGTTGGGCTGCATCAAGCTCATCCTTCAAACTGTCCATGTGCAGGGCACTGCTGGAGACCTCATCCTTGAGGGGCTCCACCTCCAGACGCAGGGTGTTGTTTTCTGCTGCAAGATCGTTGGTCAGCCTCTCACACTGTTGGATATCGTCCCAGAATTCCTCTTGGCTGTTGACCATCCAAACCAGCTCCTGACGTTCTTTTCCGTAGTAGTCCAGAGCCTCCTCTGCAGTTTGGAGTCTGATGGCCATATCCAGGTTGCTCTGTTGGGCTGCATCAAGCTCATCCTTCAAGCTGTCCATGTGCAGAGCACTGCTGGAGACCTCATCCTTGAGGGCCTCCACCTCCAGACGCAGGGTGTCGTTTTCTGCTATAAGATTGTCGGTCAGCCTCTCACACTGTTGGATTTCGTCCCAGAACTCCTCTTGGCTGTTGACCATCCAAACCAGCTCTTGACGTTCTTTTCCGTAGTAGTCCAGAGCCTCCTCTGCAGTTTGGAGTTTGATGGCCATATCTAGGTTGCTCTGTTGGGCTGCATCAAGCTCATCCTTCAAACTGTCCATGTGCAGGGCACTGCTGGAGACCTCATCCTTGAGGGCCTCCACCTCCAGACGCAGGGTGTTGTTTTCTGCTGCAAGATCGTTGGTCAGCCTCTCACACTGTTGGATTTCGTCCATGTACTCCTCCTCTTGGCTGTTGGGAATCCAAACCAACTCTTGACATTCTTTTCCGTAGTAGTCCAGAGCCTCCTCTGCAGTTTGGAGTTTGATGGCCATATCCAAGTTGCTCTGTTGGGCTGCATCAAGCTCATCCTTCAAACTGTCCATGTGCAGGGCACTGCTGGAGACCTCATCCTTGAGGGCCTCCACCTCCAGACGCAGGGTGTTGTTTTCTGCTACAAGATCGTTGGTCAGCCTCTCACACTGTTGGATATCGTCCCAGAACTCCTCTTGGCTGTTGACCATCCAAACCAGCTCTTGACGTTCTCTTCCGTAGTAGTCCAGAGCCTCCTCTGCAGTTTGGAGTTTGATGGCCATATCCAAGTTGCTCTGTTGGGCTGCATCAAGCTCATCCTTCAAACTGTCCATGTGCAGGGCACTGCTGGAGACCTCATCCTTGAGGGCCTCCACCTCCAGACGCAGGGTGTTGTTTTCTGCTGCAAGATCGTTGGTCAGCCTCTCACACTGTTGGATATCGTCCCAGAATTCCTCTTGGCTGTTGACCATCCAAACCAGCTCTTGACGTTCTTTTCCGTAGTAGTCCAGAGCCTCCTCTGCAGTTTGGAGTCTGATGGCCATATCCAGGTTGCTCTGTTGGGCTGCATCAAGCTCATCCTTCAAGCTGTCCATGTGCAGAGCACTGCTGGAGACCTCATCCTTGAGGGCCTCCACCTCCAGACGCAGGGTGTCGTTTTCTGCTATAAGATTGTCGGTCAGCCTCTCACACTGTTGGATTTCGTCCCAGAACTCCTCTTGGCTGTTGACAATCCAAACCAGCTCTTGACGTTCTTTTCCGTAGTAGTCCAGAGCCTCCTCTGCAGTTTGGAGTTTGATGGCCATATCCAGGTTGCTCTGTTGGGCTGCATCAAGCTCATCCTTCAAACTGTCCATGTGCAGGGCACTGCTGGAGACCTCATCCTTGAGGGCCTCCACCTCCAGACGCAGGGTGTTGTTTTCTGCTACAAGATCGTTGGTCAGCCTCTCACACTGTTGGATTTCGTCCATGTACTCCTCATGGCCTCCATCCTTTAAAAACAGTTTTGGCTCTGTTGGTGTCAGCTCACTGCTCTGCAGGGCCTTTATTTTCTCCTCCAGGGCTCTGTTTTCAGCCCTCAGAGTTTCCTCAATTGTTGGGTCACTCGAGGCTGTGCTCTGGAGTTTGAGCTCCTCCTTCAGTTGTTCGACCTCCTCCTCACACTTGTGTCTCTTCTCCTGCTCTTCACTCAGCATGTTCTTCAAGTTCTGTGCTGCCTTCTTCAGCTTGTCCTCGAGGTCATCCTCAAGAAAGAACTCTTGTTTGGTTGCTTCCAAAGCTTTCTGCAGGTCCTCATTTGCCATCATCTCAGCCCAGTGGAGGGCACGATCCTTGCATTTCAGCTCTTTGATATTCCTGCCAAGGAGATCTTTCAGATGTTCAACCACCTCCTCACTCTTCAGTCTCTTTTCCTGCTCATCCTTCAACATGTTCTCCAGCTCCTGGATTCTGTTTATCTTGAAGGGGCTTCTGTTTTGCACCGTGTTGCTCTGATCCATGTCCTGTTTCACATTAACAGTTAGGAACCTGTCAACACTGAGGTCCGCTGCCCTCTGAAAATTTGGTGGGTGCCTCTGGCCTGATGGAAGATGGGGTGCATCCCAATAGGACTGGTTGTGATAGTCACGGACATCCCCTCTCTGTCCTTGGTAAGTCGAGGGACCTGACTGGTCAGGATGCTGCCTGGTGTCAAACTGGCGGCTCCTGCTGTTGGTCCTGTGGGCCGAGTTGTTCAGTCTATCCATGTTACGTGTGCGGTTGTAGTTTCTCCACATGTTTTCAGTTTGTAGTTGGATGTAAATTCTGTTTTCTGTTACAATAGACTTCGGAAATGTTCAGGGTCAATTCTGTGCTCTGTTACAGATGACTTCTGAAAATGTTGCGTTTAAGGGAAGCTCTGCTATTTATGCTATCACTTTGATCCTTTGATGAATGATCAAAGACAGAAGACGAGCTCTGCCTTTTATGCTATCGCTTTGACCCTTTGATCCTTTGATGAATGATCAAAGACAGAAGACGAGCTCTGCCTTTTATATCACTTTGATCCTTTGATGAATGATCAAAGACAGACGACGAGCTCTGCCTTTTATGATCACTTTGACCCTTTGATGAATGATCAAAGACAGAAGACGAGCTCTGCCTTTTATGCTATCACTTTGACCCTTTGATCCTTTGATGAATGATCAAAGACAGAAGACGAGCTCTGCCTTTTATATCACTTTGATCCTTTGATGAATGATCAAAGACAGACGACGAGCTCTGCCTTTTATGATCACTTTGACCCTTTGATGAATGATCAAAGACAGAAGACGAGCTCTGCCTTTTATGATCACTTTGACCCTTTGATCCTTTGATGAATGATCAAAGACAGAAGACAGGCTCTGCTTTTTATGCTATCAGCTGCTCTCTGACCCTTTGATCTTTTGATGAACGATCAAAGACAGAATGATACGAAGTCATCACTGTTTCCATGACAACACAGAAGAACTCAGAGCTGCCTGTCATTTCACAATTTACTCACAACTGTGAATCGGTTCTCACTGTTCATTTAAAAGAGCTGTTCAAAAGAGTCAACTTATTTGAAAACGTCACATCTCCACCGCAGACAAAACCTCTGTTTTGGAGTAGAAGAAGTTAATAAGATAATAGTAGAAGATAACGTAACATCACACATTAAAGAAACAAGTCACAACAAGCACACAGGACCGTTTAGAGTTGCTGAAGATTTCATGAAGAGTTGATGACTGTAGGCAGAGACAGGCTAATATTTTCCACTGACTCCCAGGCATTTGAGCTAAACTAGTTAGCAGTGAGAGAGCTTTGTCTAATTGTGAATTCATGAACTGTCATGGATATTATTACCTCCATCAAGGAGGTTATGTTTTTGCCGGCGTTGGTTTGTCTGTCTGTCTGTCTGTGTTCAAGATAACTTGAAAAGTTATGAACAGATTTGGATGAAATTTTCAGGAAATGTGTAGAATGGGATAAGGAAGAAATGATTTGATTTTGGGACTGATCCAGATCACCATCCGGATCCAGGACTTCTTTAAAGGATTCATAATATTGCGGAGGTAATTAGACAATTTCCACTGAAATCATGAGGGTGGCTCGGGCGGCTGCAGGGCATTTCCAGAATTCAACATCAAAGGGCCAAACATCAAAGGGCAATCAGACCAAAGGGCCAATCAAAGACCAGAACACCTTTGTGTGAAACTTCAAGGCACAGAAAGTTTTTTATCGTTTGTCTTTTTTTCTTTTACACGTCTTTTGCCTTTAATGTATGTAATGTTGTCTACATAAAAATTTACAAGTGAAATTATTGTTACTATTATGTTTGCTGAAAATTTCAATTAAAAAAAAAAAAACCCTGTGATTCATCATTTTGAAAACATGGGCATGCTGGGGTCAGTGTTAACCTGTACAGGGTTTTATATTTCAAATAAAATCGCTTTAAAAACATTAAACCAGTTAAGTTTTGTTTCTTTTCTTGGGATGTTTTCCTCGGGAGGCTTAAGTTACCCGACAAGTTTTCAAGTTTCAACAGAATCGCTGCTAAAAGCTAAAAGCCAGACAAACCTGCATGGATCTGCCTTTTCTCTGCACACTCAAATTCGGACACGACACTTTTATATCAGGCTTAGCAGCATCTATACACAGCGGACAGGATGTGTCTTTCCTCCCAGAATCGTCATGAGGTAAATAGGAAACACTTCAGTCATTGGCACCGACTTCCTCCCTTAATCCCATCAAGGCCTTATTAATCCACCTCATCTCTGTGCTCCGTGCTAAAGGTTATTTCATAACCAAGAGATACGAAACAGCACATCCTCCTAATCTCTGCGGAGAATTCAGACACAGCACATGAACATCCACATCCCTTTACACGTCTATCAAATCTGGAGTGCTGGCCTCAGCTAATCTAACAGCTAAATGTGGTGAACAGGAGCCTCCGGGGTTTGCACCGCGAGCAACTCTGATAGTTTTGGTCTTGGATGTCACATTCAGGCCGAGGCCAGTATCAAAACAGTATGATAAATAGAGTGGTTTATCCTCTGAAGACCATGCTGAGACTATTTTACAAAATATTTTACAAACAGGCCTTTCTTACATCAGCTTTAGCTGTCCTAGATTTTTTTTTTTAGGGGTACGCCAACTTTTTTTTTGTTTTCATATCTTGGCTCACTCCAGAGTCCATGACAAGCAGATAGACACCATTCATTCAACTGTGTGCACAGTAACAAGGAAGACATGGGCAGAGCTCACCCACCGCTAATTAGCTTAGCTCAAACACTGGGAGTCAATGGGTAGTGTTAGCCTGCCTCTGCCTACAATCATCAGATAAACTCTGATGAAACAAATGATTTCTCTAATTAATATGCTTTTGCAATGATTGACTTAGGCCTCAATAAGAGCAAAGAGGCCTTGTGTTCATACTTATTTCACTCTGTTTTCCTGTGATTATGAGTAGATTTGGGTCGATTCTTAAATTCTTGGCCTTATTTACTTCTGTAATAACAATAGTTAATCTCAAGAGACAAACTATTTCAAGGGCAACGAGTATAATCTCTAAAAATACATAAACATGTCAAGACTTAAAAAGTACCAGGGAGAAGGCTCTTCATCGCAGCATAAGAGAAAAATTCAACATTGGATGTCCACAAAGAGCGTCTGAAAAGTAAGAAGATTCAGCTGTCAAGATCTTGAAGTCTCTTAATTCTCTACACAGTGATTTTAGTTTCAATGTTGAAACAAAAAGGGAAGAGGGGGTTTTATGTTTCTTTAAGCTACAAACATTACTGCGGATTAAACTTTAACCAAATATGCAAACTCTGCCTAATTCTTTGATTAAATGCCTTAATCTGGAGGGAGATTAGACTTAATCAGACACCGGATTTTAACCAGGCTGTTAAAACTTTGCAAGACCTCATTGGTGCACAAGTTGGGGCCTGTGTGGCCCACAAGGTTTTTTATTTGTTTCTGTTCTGAGGCTGTGAGTAGATAAGAGAGATCATATCAGGGAAACCATGATCTGAGGTAAGAACAGTTCAACCCAGAAGCACAATACTTGGGTGCTTTAGTTAAATTATTCAACCTTTATTTAAAGAGGACAAATCATTGAGGGCTCATTTTCAATGACATGGAGACTAACGGCCCTTTTCCATTAGCCCTACCCTACTCAGCTCGGCTTTCCCCGACTCTAACCGGCTCTACTCTACTTGCATTGTACTGCTTTTCCACCAGCCCGGTTCCCTACCCAGCGGGAGCGGGGGCGACACTGCGTTCATGTCATTTTGAGCGCGACACAACAATCAAAACAATGGAGGACTTGGAGGCAATAGTATACTTGATGCTCGGTCTGTGGCTTTTTGTTACAAACCAAATGAAAGAGAAAAGCAGAAGAAGGCTGCAGGCGGCAAGAAGAAATACCCTTGAGAAGTACAGGAGAGTTTTGGAAGCTATTCAACAGTTTGAAGCCGAGGACGAGAGCAATCAGGCTGCAAAGAAAAGACGTATGAGGGTAAGCTAATGGAAGCTACCACTAGCTTGTTCGCTAGCTCGTAATGATCAAGTCCTGTGTTTTACTTTGTGATGGCAGCAAGTTATTGCCATAAAGTAACAAAGCATATGTACTGCAGTCCTGTTTTGGACGTCGCACTCATGACCCATCGGTGGCAACACTCTCTGACCAATCAGTAGCCGGCAGTCGGTCGACGTCACCTTTTGGTATCGATTCAGCTCGCTTAGAACCAGAGCAGAGTAGGTACTAAAAACTGGTTTGTTTTAGGAGGTACTGTGCCGGTGGAAATGCAACGCAAACCGGGTAGAGCCGAGTAGAGTCGAGTAGAGTAGGGCCAAGGTGGGCTGGTGGAAAAGGGCCATAAAATAGATATTTGTTATCATAGAGTCAAACTGGCCCCAACTCCAATTAAGTTTGTATGCTGTGTAAAACCTAAATAAAAACAGAACACGATGATCTGCAATGCTTTTCAACCCCATATTCTATTAAATGCACTGCAAAGACAAGATATTTAATATTCAAACTGATAAAGTTTATTGGTTTTTAGAAAATATTCACTAATTTTTAATTAAATGCCTGCAACATGTTCCAAAAAAGCTGGGACAAGGAGTCAAAAAACTCCATTTGGAACATTTCACAGGTTAATTGGAAATTGAAGTTTCCCTGCTGTTTGAGCAAATAGTCCAACAGCTTAAGAAAAATGTTTATGAAAGTACAAAAGCAAGGAATTTAGGGATTTCATCACCTGCAGTCCATAATATAGTCAAAAGATTCAGAGAATCCAAAGAAATATCTGCATGTAAGCAGCAAGGCTGAAAAACAACATTGGATGCCTGTGACCTTCAATCTCTCAGGCAGCACTGCATTATAAAGCAGCATCATCCTGTAAAGGATATCAGCACATGGGCTCAGGAACACTTCAGAAAACCATTAACCGTTAACACAGTTCATCTCTACATCTACAAGGTCAAGGTCAAACTCTGCCATGCAAACACAAAGCCAAATATCAACAACACCCAGAAGCACCGCCGGCTTCTCTGAGCCGAGCTCATCTGAGATGGACTGAGGCAAAGTGGAAAAGTCTGCTGTGGTTTGAGTCCACAATTCAGTCTGTTTTTGGACATCATGGATGTGGTGTCCTCCAGACTAAAGAGGAAAAGGACCATCCAGACTGTTATCAGAGCAAAGGTCAAAAGACAGCATCTGTGATGCTATGGGGGGTGTTAGTGCCCATGGCATGGGTAACCTGCACATCTGTGAAGGCTCCATTAATGCTGAAAGGTAAATACAGGTTTAGGAGCAACAAGACACAGCAAAACAGTGGAGGTTGTCAGTTTGAATATTAAATATCTTGTTTTCGTAGTGTATTTTATTGAATATAGGTTGAAAAGGATTTGCAAACGTATTTCGCTTTTATTTGCATCTTACACAATGTCCCAACTTCACTGGAATTGGGTCACAGAGTCACTGTGAGGATGTTTGTTTCAACATTAACAAAAAGTTTGATATTTATGAGCACCTGAAAGAAAAAGATGATGAAACAGAATTAAAATTAAAAACAATAATCAGAACAAACACACCTTTAGTTGGCCAGGAATAAGTTTTATATAAAATTTGAACAGTGGATACAGAGCGATATTATGTGTATAAAAAAATACATACAATAAAAGGAAAATAAATGAATCTTATCTTTTCTATTTGGAGCAGATGTTCAAGTTAGCTGATGAAATGTAAAAGGCACTAAATGTACAACATTCCAGTTTTAGAGACATTAAACAGAGGCCAAGGTCATTCTGAGATGAACCAAAACAAAAATAAAAAAAAAATAAAAAAATCACAGGGAATTTTGTTGTCTTTGATATGCAAGACATAGTGCAGATTTTACAACATAACATACCAAACATTTCTCATAAACACACAACTATTTACCATCGAATACACACTAAGCACGCACTTTAAGACTCGCCGTGAGCAGAGCGAGCGTCACAGCAGCGTTCGCTCCACACTGAGACACCGAACGCTGCCCGTGAGCTCGGCCAGACTGTAAATCTTTCATAATTTATAGTTTACATCACAATTTCTACAACAGCACTAAACACTGCAACAAGTCACAATCAGAGCAAAGCGACCAGCAGTAGGAGTTTTGGCAGTATCATACAGGTTCTTTTGGGTTTTGGTGACGTACATGCAGACTAAGAGACGAAACCGAGAGAAAAGAGGGCAAAGGTCAAACTAATCTGGAAGACTACAGTGCCTGCATGAGCTGTTCCTGCCGGGGTCCAGTCAACATGAGCTAAAAAGCAGAAAAACGAGAGCTGAACTGATTAACAAACATTTATCCTCTTCAAAAATTAAACAAAGAACAACTGGACGACAATAATACAGCAATTTTTGTGCATCTAAGTTGGCTTTGTCATAATTATTAAAGAAAAACATGCTATCTATCACCTTTAGGAACTCTACAGAATTTGAGGACACTTCTGCCCCACTCGTGAAACTTTGAATAATCAAATACCAAACACTCTTAAAAAGGCTTTTCTCTCTTGACACAACCTCTCCTCACATGCCACAATAATCATTCAGAATTCATTGCCTTATTGTTCAGTTATGTCTCTTGTATCTGGAAAAAACTGTTTGTTCAACCATGATCATATTTAATTAAATTTTTACATCTAAAATTGTGTCCCACAACCTGCATATTCTGTTATTTGCTTTGATACTTGGTGCAAACATTCATGATTCCTGACTTTTCGAACGTTCTCACTTAAAAAATGACTTAACCATGAGGTCTTGCTTTATGTGAAATTATTGCTAACAAAAAGCTTAAAGCATATTAATGAGTTCGATGTTTAAGAGCTTGACCCTGTTGTTTTGAATGGATAGGCTTTTTCCTTCAACAAGAAGTTAGCGGTGCAGCAATATAAACAAACTCAAAAGGAACCACAGTCAAGACGACAAGATAAAGCATCCATCTGTCCATCTATAATCTACACCACTTCCATCCTTAAAGGGATACGCCAACTTTTTTTTCTTTTAGTGTCTTGCCTCACTCCTGAGTCCATGACAAGCAGATAGACACCATTCTTTTGACTGTGCATGCAGTAACAAGGAAGAGATGGGCAGAGCTCACTCACTGCTAATTAGCTTAGCTCAAACACTTGGAGTCAATGGGTATTGTTAGCCTGCCACTGCCTACCATCATCAGGCAATCTCATCAGCAATGAGTGTGCTTGTTGTGACTCGTTTTTTTACTGCGTTATTTTACATTACCTATTTTTAGACTAAGACTTGTAAGGTCAACAAGCGCTTCTGCGGTGGTTTGTGCCCTGTGGTTTAGTTTTGTAAGTATTTCTTTTGAAAATTACAAAAACTGCTAATCTTAGTCTAAAAATAGATAACGTAACACAAGGCGGTAAAAACAAGTCACAACAAGCTCTCAGGACTGTTTAGAGTTGATGAAGAGTTTATCTGATGACTGTAGGCAGAGACAGGCTAACACTACCCATTGACTCCAAGTGTTTGAGCTAAGCTAATTAGCAGTGGGCAAGCTGCCTGTCTCTTCCTTGTTACTGCACACACAGTCTAAAGAATGGTGCCTACCTGCTTGTCATGGATTCAGGGGTGAGGCAAGACACCAAAGAAACCAACCAAACTCACACCTTCACTTTGAGCATGTCCTTTACTTGGAACATGGTAATCCCACACGGGCACCTTAATCAAGACTTGAACAACGAACCCTCTTTCTACAAGGTAACAGCGTGACTCACTGCACCACCGTGCAGCCCATGATCATAACAGACCTGAGGTAAAAGAAGAGATGATGCCAACAGTGTCTGTAACAATAACATGTGACGCCCTTTTCTTCTGAGAGGCAGTTAGCACACAATAATCATGGCGGACAGGAGACAGAGGCTGATGTGTGGCTTCGTCTAAACAATACGACACCATTGTTCAGGCTGAATACACCCCCGTCACTGATAGAGCAGTGTTACAGTCCAATGAGAGACCGTGTTGAATGAGGCCTCTCAGCTGATTTCTTTCTTTAGCCTTCATTTTATCATGATTCTGAAAATACTCTTTATACTGTAGTCCTCAGTGGACATCTGAACAAAGAGGGATTTGTTGGGAGGATTAAAAATTAAAAGATGCAGCATTTATCCAGAAATCAGCCTTAAAAATGCAAAATTACATCTGCAAGATGAGCAAAAAAGCAACGTTATATTTACCCGATACCTTCCAGCCCTAACGTACATCATTACAATAACCTGTAAAGGCCTCCGTTTTTATTAATTCTCAAGATAAACTGAAGTCAATTGAGGATTTGGATTGATCAGCAAAACCAAAAAATGATATCTATTCCCATCCTTGAACACATATCAGGTTGAAGCCACCATGTGTTACCAGAAGCAGCCCTTATAAAAGCCCAAAAAATAGATTTAAGACATTCTTGATCAAAGTGCTGTCAAAATTTAAGACCTTTTACTCAGAAAAATAAGATTTTTTAAGGCCTTTTAAGTCTTTTTAAGGCTTTATGTTTGTTATATTTATGACTCTTTAAGGATCTGCAGGAACACAGAGCTGGAGATCAAGGACTTCTCTGATTATGACTGACATTATAGCGATATTTTAGGCACAGAGTTTTACTGCATGTTCTTACATTCCTAGTAAGGATGCACAATATTGGCATCAACAGATATGAAAATGTTTGGCAGACTGTCAAATATACCATAATGGTTTCCTCATCATCACTGAATGTCCGCTTTTACAAATCAAAAATATCATTTATTAAAGAATAAAATGTTGTTTTTCTTGCTTCACAAAGTTAGTAAAGTGCAGTCTTTTCTCTTAACAATAAACATCAGTATCAGCAATGAGTTTGGAAATATCAGCATATCGGATATCAGCAAAAACCTAAAAGTACGCATCCCTTATTTCTGCCTGAATAAGTTGGATGTAAGTATTTTACATTCCTATGAGTTTTTGAGGATGCATTGTTATGGGACTGCAATGTTTCTTCACATTGTCGTATTGTTGAAAAAGTTTGAAAACCACCAGGGATGCACGATATTATCAGTACAACAGTATCAGCAGTTATCGGCCTACAAAGTTAAATTATGGTTCAGTACAGTTTACGATCACATCAATGCTGTTTTTTCACCTTGTTTTCAAGAAACAAAAAAGAAATCAATGTGGAGCTATTGGCCAAATTTCTGTGCCAGTTCTTTACTTACAGGTGCAGAGCTGAACACAATGACTGTAGCTAATGTATTTACTATGAGATGAACCAAATACAACTCCAAAAATACTTAAATATCACTTTAATATGAGTCTAGATTATGTGCAGATTACTGTTACAAGTGACTGTCAGCACATGTGCTTACAGAATTTTCAGCAAAAGCATGTCTTTGCTGACAAGCTTGACCCCTTGATTGTCATAATAATATGCAAACAATTAATGTTAAGTTGTTTTTTTTACACTCACATTTTCGACAATATTGATATTTTGCCAATATATGGCCGATATATAAGCGGTAAATATCTGTGAAATACACAAATGTACCAGGATGCTTCATGCTATCATCCCTGCATGGGTACAGTTTTTCTTATCTGACATCTGGTTTTTACTCAAAAACTGTCACATTGAAAGAAACCAGTCAATTTTAATAAAATTAACACTTTGTGATCTTGACGGAAAATATCTGTAGCACTAACGGGGATAATGAGTTCAGAAATAAAAACAAAATTCCAATATCTTGCATCCCTAAAAACTACTGTTTTACACAAGTCCCATTTTTATTGAAATGGGGTTTAAATATTGTGATTTTGGTATTAATAAGAGACATATTAACATGATTAGAAACAAATCATGATGTTCATAATTAAATATCAACACAGATGCTTGTGGTTTTATCTTTATATGTGATCACAAGTAAAAATCTGCTGCCCCCAGGTGGCCAAAACTCAATTTACAGCTCAAACTACTACCACAGAATATGAAACTATAATCAACTATCTATTAGTATATCAAATAAATCTATTTATTGAGCACATGTTTGACTTAACAGAGCTGAAATTAACTCATTGTTGACTTGACAGGCTGAACGATCCCTGCAGGCACTGTGAACTGAGTGTTTTAACATCAGACGAGGAAAAATAAAGACAGAAAAAACAGAAAGAACACTTAAAAAAAGCCAGGACTCACTAGACCTCTACGGCAAACCACTTTCCTTCTTTGGAAAGACAAGCGCATCCATACCGCACTGGAATGAGTTACAGTAACAGCACTATATCTTACATGAGCAGGAAATATATACAAATACTGGACAACATGGAGATTTACTGCATTTTATACTGAATCACAGAGCTGAAGCTGAAAGCTTTTAAGACATCTTTAGACACAAAAATCACCCTCTTGGTTTCCGAGCCATCGACAAACAAAACTGTAACATAAGTTTGGTTTTTAATGCCTCAAGACAACAGAAAGGACAAATTTGGAATGCATTGTAAAGCTGAAACGCATTTGAAAAGAAACATTTTTGGCCCGTTTGTTTAAAATAAAAGAGCTTTAAATGATACATAGATGAGAAAAGAAGGATGGATATGTTTGTAATAATGGATGTTATGTTAGTAAATTGCATGCAAACAGTGTATTTAGCTTTAGTTCCGTCCAACATATGAGAGCTCCCAGTTTTTCTTTGAGTATTTCACCTCAGTTGCACATTTTGTTTCATCATGCATATTTCAGAATAACTCAAAAACTAAAACTTAAGGTAATAACCTTAAGCTGCACTTTTTTATTCTTTCAAATCAAACCACAAACAGGCAGAAAACTTCTTGCACTTTGACGCAAAACACAAAAATCCATCGAGGTTGCATTGCTCTTTTGTTTATACGCACTTCTTTTTCAAACAAAGATATTCAGAGCAACCAAAAGGACTAAAAACAGAAAAGGTGGGTAAAGAAATATGTTCCACTGAGGTGAAAATCAAAATAAAGTCAGTTTTTCTTTATAAAGGTACCACGACGACATGCCAGAAGAAAACCAAAGCATTCACAGTAATACAATGTCAGACTAGTTGAGGAGTACCAACTTTAGTTTTAGGTGTCATTATTACAGCTGCATGCAAAGTTACTGAAGGCGATGTAAGAGCTAAGTCTATATTACACGCCTCTACAAAACAAGATCACCGTGGAAGTGCCAGGATAGGGACGCGAGCCGAGGCTTCAGCGGGCTGCTGCACCAACGAGAAGAAGATGAAGGAATTTATGGCTTAGCTGGAATGTCTTAGATCAGGGTTTGGGCAAATTCAACTCAAGTTTCACCTTCTGTAGGGAAACTGAATGCCTAAGAGGCGCAGCACAGATTTACAGCACTGCGATCAGCGCCACGCAAAAGAACTACGAACAAAACATGAAGAATCACATCGATATTTGACGACAGGAGTTCAAGTTTTAACTTTGGTAGACCTTAAATATGTTAGTGTTAAGACAGTCTATGAAGAATTCTCCACAAAACTAGCTTAATTATAATCATTAAATAGGGATGTAACAACAGCTCACATTATGATCATGTCAACAAGATCAAAATACAGCAATGTTCCTTTTCCACCAGCAGAGGGTGCTATCAGGATTTTCTGGGGTTCTTGTTGCCAAAGGGCCGAATTGTGGCACTTACAGGTTGCTCTCTTTCACAATTACAAATACCTTGAATTTAACCAAAGCCGTGTTTCTCAAATAGTGGGGCAGGACCCTCAAGGGGGGCGTGACTTGTTGAAAGAAAAACTGGAAAACCAATCTGAATCTAGAACCCAATTTTCAATCAATCAATCTTTATTATTTGTAAAGCGCCAGTTTGTAACCTGTTATCGCAAGAACACTTTATAATAGAACAGGCTGAAGCTATGCTCTTCATTTTATAGATACACATGTATGCATATATACAAGTACATATAATACATATATTTGGATATGCACATACATACATCCAGAGATGTATCCATCCAGGCAGAGACAAAGGGACAAAAATCACATTTGTCTCTGCTGGATATAGACTCAACCAATCAATCTTTCTTGGATAGCACCATATTTGTCTTTGTTAAATATAAATGTATTAAATGCCCTTGAGATGCAGCATCTCAGGAAAGATATTTACTATGGATGTTTAATCAATACAACCATGGATAGAGAGATCGGTTTATTATTAACATTAATATCAATAATGAATAAAATCTGGAGAGGAATGATGTTGATTAATATTGCAGCATCATGCTGAACTGTCATTAAAATCAGTTTAACAGGTCTAAAATTATTAATTTATGTTAAATGATGTCATCCATGATTGTTTATCAAGGTCATACTAATATATGTGTGCTGTCTGCAGGAACTACCATGCATTTTAAGCCTCGTTTCCACCAGAGGGTTCAGTTCGGTTCGTCTCGGTATGGCTCGCTTTTTGTGGCGTTTCCATAGCCTAAAACCGGGACAGGACCCCTTATAAGTCAACCGTACCGTCCTACTTTTTGGAACCCTTCTGCTGGGGTGCCAAGCATACCGATCCAACCCCAGAAGGTGGAGCTAGAAACACTGCAGCCTGTTGATTGGTCGAAGGAGACGTCACTTCCCGTGTGACAGCGGTAATAAAGAACAACACAGCCCCGCCATGTTTAAATCTCCACTGGTCTTCGTGAAGATAACTCTCAAGGCTTTTTTGTTTGGAAAATGGCATCAAGATCGGGCGTCCCATGGTCTACTGTGGAGGTGCAGACCTTCCTCAGTATTCTCGGTGAAGAGAATCGTTGCTCTTTGTTTACTGTGTCGTGTTTTCTTCTTCGTTGTATTTAATAGCCGGGTACACTGTGTCGCGCTGCTACTACATCACGTACACGCCGCCTACCAAGTAGGGTACGGCTGGCTGTGGAAACGCAACCAGGATCAGGCTTTACCGATCCGGCCTGAGCCAAACCGTGCTGATCCATACCGGACCACTTGGTGGAAACGGGGCTTAATTGTGTTGACCTCTCTAAAGTAGGGCTGGGAAATATATCAATTAAATCGAGTAATTCAAATTAGCTTTTGCAGAAGATTTAAAAATTTTAAAAAATCAAGATTTTTTGTCTTGACTCACTCCAATTGTAAGTTGTTGCAATGTTTGAAAATACAAATACTGAGAACTTAAAGTTTACACGATGGTAGGCCTTGTCAGGTTTGCACAGGCACATTTTAAGGCTTGTATTTTTTTTTTAATGAGATTAAATACTGATCAGAGAGTTTTGTGTTATTGTAGTGTGAAACAGCTCAGAATGTAGTTTTCATGTAGACAAACCTGTCTATGTTCAAACTACATAATCAACATTTTATGAAAAAATACCAGCACTTAACTATTAGAGGAAAATTCAGTTTAGTTTCAAAATATATTTTTAAAACATAAAAGCAAAACTTGATTCTGTGTCACTTTTTCTTTGGGGAAGTAAATTGAGTTTTGTGAAAAAAAAAAATTGGGGAGTTTGTTTTCAGGAGATATCGCCCAGCCCTACTCTGAAGTTAATATCAGGGACTGTAATGATAACTGAATGAAGCTAAAGGATAAAGGAAAACATGACTGTACTGTAGTTGTTGAAGCTTTACGACATGTCATATAATTTGAGTTTATTGTCACATCCCTATCACTCATCACGAGCTAAATAATGCTAAGGTTAACTGTCATGCTAAATCTCTTTTCAGTCCATAAACTGTATATAAGAAGTGGATGTAGCTGCAGTGACTTCACCCGTAGGTTTGTCGACAACAGATTTTCAAAGTCGCTCTCGTGGTTTGAGGAGTAATAAATGCTTCGGTTGAGCTGGACAGGTAAACACGCACTCTTTCCTCAGCTATTGCTAACTCTACCTTTGGTAGCGAGGCTTAACCTAATCCCTCGGAGGTTGTATTAATAAAAATTGTTCATCAAATCAGAGAGTTTTAGTACAACAGCACAGGAAGTCTCTGTGGTGGCAATTGCACCATTAAATTAAAGTAAAGAGAACGGCTGTATCAGCAAATCGTGCTCACTAAGGCTGTATTAAAAGGACTTAAAATAGGGATTAAAAAATACACACAAATTAGAAAATTGAATAAGAAGTAGGAATGCTTTTTAGTCTTACAAACTATCTGCAAACAGTGGAGTCGCCCCCTGCTGCCTGATTGAGAAAACGCAGGTTTAAGGCACTTCTGTATTGGCTTCACTTTGAAAACGCAGAGACGACATCCACATCTTATATCAACCCACTATTTTTATTGCTCTTCATCTCTGCAACATTTTATTAGTGTTACGTCGCTGCGGTGCAACTTTTAACCGCAGCTTTAGTGTCACAAACGAAGCGAGAACAAAACCACGATGGGTCGGTGCAGCAGCCTGCAGAACGTGTTTCAGGCACAAACAAAAATAAATGAATAAAATAAGTTTTTTTACACACGTGGAATGATTTCTATGAAGGCGTTTTTTCTACTTGAAACCCTGTGTTGGCAAGAATTTTCAAGGCTGATGTGATGAAGTATTGTAAAGTCAACTTAAGTGTTTCTCTGCTTTTTTGTGTTTACAATAAAGCACATGTAGACATCACTTTTTTTGAACAGTATCATGCTTTCAGAGGACAAAAAGAATCAAAATAAAAATGGAAAACTGCACCAATTTGTATCCCTGTTGATATATTCCCACCCCTTCCCAAGAGCAGCTGATAGAGAGGTCTGATACTTTACTGTGTTTTATTTATTTTTCTTTTTTTCTGGTCCCCCGGTCCCTCTTCAGTTTTTACGGATGTCAGCATAGACCACAGGCTCCATCTTATGGAACGAGTTTTTGCTGCCTGAGTGATCCAGCTGGGCGTATATCACCGGGCCCTGGAAGAGAAACAGAAAGGGCAGAGAAGGAATCAGAGCAGGATCCAGGTACAGGAGAATCAGGTTTCTTTTTCAGAGCTTCAGTCTACAAGTTCACTCATGCAGGTGGTTTACAGACTGATGGCTCACTGCTAGAAAAAAATTCAGAGTATTTGTCGTGTTTACTTATATTGAAGTAAACAAATAAAAACTTCTATCATTCAGGTGACTTTTAAAACTGTTTAACAGGAATCTGCCACTACAGATATGATGATAGAAATGCTGTTTAATCTGTATTAAGATCAGGAGTATGACTTCTTGTCTGTGTGGACTTTTAAGGGCTTTCTGCTCGACTTTTTGTTTATTTCTGTTTAGTGTTGAGATTCAGGGTTTGGCATGTCTGGCCAGGACGGATGACCATTATGAATGCAAGATGGTGGACTTGTTTTTATCTTTTTTTGATGCAGTTGTTCAAAAGGGAAGGTGGTTTTCATACCTACAGCTCGGTTGCTTTACTCAGAGTCAGTTGAAAAAACACACAACAAATTTGCGTATTTCTTTTGGATTGTTTCATGTCCACGGGGCAGTATTGTGAAGCGGGCAAAAAGGCAGGGCTGGCCCCGTGTCATTATGTCACAGCGTTGCTATGCCTACAAGTCGTGCTTTACATTATGGAAAGGAAGCTCGCAGGCTATGACTTACTAAACAGTTTATATTTCACTAGTCCATCTTGGCAACAGCCCATGGAAAATGTTTAGGGAGGTCTGAACTTTTCAAAGCATATTCAGCAGGTGACTGGACGATCGTTCCATCAATCACAATCATTACACTAATAAGGTAATGTAGTAGGCAGTAGGGCTGAGCGATTTCAGGAAAAGATCTAATTGCAATTTTTCTGGCAGATATTGTGATTTGTATTCGTTTCACGATCTTCTTCAAATCAAGCTTCAGTGCAAAATTCACTATGTTTACAGTATAGACAACAGTAAGGAAATCAATGATCAAAAGCACATAACACATTAATCATCATCTAATATTGATGAATGATAATCTGTTTTCATTATTTAAGGGATACTCCAACTTCTACTCCTAAACAGAGGCTCTGCGTTGCTGAACTGCTCACCAGCACTTCTGTAAATGCAAATTTCCTGCAAATTTTTAAAACAGTTGACACGACAGCTCCTGGGTCAGTCAGGAGCGCTACAAAAAACTGCAGCTTTGATTGCAGCTTGGGAAGGGGTGGGAACACATGATTGCGTTTTCTGAAATACTGATTTTGATCCAAAAACAATAACTCTTTCAGCTCTAGTATGCAGGCACTCCTGCTGGAATTGGAGCTAAAATATGCTTTCTATGAAGAAATGCTCTCAGTGCTGTTGTTTTTTTTTCATTTAATTAAGAAATGTGGACCAGATCTGAGTAAACCACTACTAAAGCTGTTAGCATCTATGCTAATCTCTGTACATGCAGTCACTTCCTTCTGTCGACTTGCTCGTAGCTCCACCTCTTCCTGCTCTAAAGGATGCCGATGTGACTTTGGGCTGCTCTCTGTCGTAGTCTGGAGCTTGGCAAGACAGATCTGCCTGATTACAGACATTACATCAGGCTGATCCAGCTGCAGCGCACGTTTAAGTGACTAAGCTGCCTGCAAAATGAGTTTAAAGCGGAGGTCAAATGTCTAATGAATGATAAGATAGATGAGCATTTATCAGTGTTTGATATACCCAGAGAAAGAGGAGCTTTACACATTTGCCAATGTCTACAGTGGACCGCAGAGGACACCAGATAGCATGGTACTTATTAACCTATTACACCGTAACACCTGTAGAAATACACACGGAGAGACTGTCAGCGATGTGGAAAAGCTTGCAGCTTGAAAACTGATTAATTCTCCTGTTTAAACGAGCTGGACTACAGTCTGGGAATCTTAATGAGTTTTGACTCAGTCGAACCTAGGGCTGGGCGATACGGCCTGAAAATAAAATCCCCGTTTTTTTTTTCACAAAACTCAATTTATGATTTTAATCGTTGTTTTCCTTCTCAAGAAAAAACTTCCATGTTCTACCTGAACACTAAATTCTGAGCTATTTTCACAGTGCATTAACATAAAACTGATCAGTATTTAATATATATTACATAAGTTTTTAAAAGCCTTAAAATGTTCCCGTGCAAAACCTGACAAAGCCTACCATCATGAAAACTGTACATTTTCAGTATTTGTATTTTCAAACATTGCAACAACTTACAATAAGAGCAAGTGTAAGTCAAGAAACAAATAGACTTTTAATTCTTAAATCTTTTGCAAAAAATAATTACAATTTATCGATTTAATCGATATATTGCCCAGCCGTAGTCGAACCGTTAATAATTTCATGGCATGTTGTGCAGGTGCACTTACAGTGACTCTTTGGGATCGAACACATTACTATTACGTATAAATCTGTCATCAGCCTGTTATTACTGCTGCTGAGTTCACTGTCACTCCTGCAGGGGTCGACAGGCAGTGAGTAGGAAGCACCTCTTTCAGGCGAGCTTGGCGTGGCTGTTTGTACAGACACAGGAATCAATTTCTGATTTATTTATACTAAACCGAGCCAAACAGGGAATTCTCACTTGTATCAGAACAACTCACAGAAACAATGAAGGTGTGAAAACTACCCAACAGTCATCCAGAGGCTGTGAAGAAGGAGTTTGTAGTTACAGTAACTGTAAAACCTCATTCACACTTACAGAAAAAACCCTGAAACTATCCTGAATTTACCCGGGTGAGCTGCATGTGTGAACACACACAGCTTTATCCTGAATACACACCTGCTGCCCCCTCATTGTTTGTCCATGCCCACACCTCTACATGCAGACAGCAGGGAGACTCTGGGGAATTCTGTGTGGGTTACCTGGATGATTTCTTAAAAATGTCAGGGCTGCATGTGTGAACAAAGCTTGTTTACTGGATCAAAAATATATATATATATATAACAGCAGCTTGGCTCAGTTTCACAGATTATGATTGTCAGACAGAACAGAAATGATTTGGACTTTGTTGGCTTCACAGTTGATAAAGACAAAAATAAAAGTCAGAGCTAGTACTCAGAGATTTTAGTGTAAAACATTAAAATAAAAACAATTAGCAAATTTCAGTTAGTTGATATTAAAAAAGGTTAATGTGTTTGGATTTGTTAATCAAACCAGCTCACGGTCGAGTTATCTTTCCCTTTTCTCTTTAAGAAAACAAATATCGATGCAGCTTACGCTTTTATTTAACTGTTTTTTTTAATAGATAGATGTATTATTTATTTAACAAGTCTTTGATGAAAGTTTTCTGTTTCAGAGTTCTTTTAAAGCTTGCCAAAGTCTTTTTAAAATTTGTATAAAAGAGGTTTTAAATGAATAAAAAATCTCAAACACCAGACTTACAAAAACTTTGATGAATCTTCATCTAACTCAGCACGCACTGTGCTTAAAAATCTGTGGTACTGACATGAAGACAATTTTGGTCTAAAAATTCAGTATTCTTTTACAGACATTTACATTTACCCCATTCAGACATCACATCTTCATTTATTCTATTTATTTATTTATTTACTTTTAATATTAAAGCAATATCAGAGCTGCTGCATAACCAAAGACATCAACAGAAAATAATAAAAAATAATCATTAAAATATGTTTTACAAGGGCTAGGTACTACATCTAGTTTTTTTGTATTAAACAATATAATTTTAAGCAAGATAAAATTATATAAATTCAGTGTTTTCTTCAGAGTTCTACCATGAAGACAGCCACGTCATAATGACTGATTGACTGAACCACGTGGTTTAAACTCATTATTTAATAGGCATACCTCATATTCTGAAACTTTGTTGTCAATGTTTCATAAACAGATGTCATGTTTTCTATCTCATCTTTATTTGTGTACTTGTTCTTGGTTCTTTAACCCCTGAGGCACCAAAATATTTAACATACACTGAAATACTTCATGTACCAAACAGTTCCTCTCATAATAGTGCAATAAAAACGTTAAATATAAGTATTTTTTTACTTTCACTGCATCAAATCTTTTCACAACTCCAGACTGAACCACAGCTATAAAGTTTTTTTTTATATTTTATATGTTTTTATGCCTTTTTTGTCATTATAACCCCTGATTTTTTTAATGTGGAAAAACATAAGCAATGCATGTTTTGCAACAATTAGGTATAAAGTGGAATATTTGGGATGAGGTTATCACAGCCTTGACTAGGTCAATAACTGATAACATTTATTTAGATCTTTTTTTTTTTGGAGCAATTAGAGTTTTCACTAAAAAATGTACACTTCAACCCTTTGTTTACCAAAACAGTTCCTCTGGATTGGATTGGATTAAATAATCTTTATTTCAGACATATGAATAATAAAATATTAAAGTAAAAAAAAAACAAACAAAAACAACAAAAAATGGAAACAATACTTACAGAAATTCTTTGAATATTAATGCTGTTCAATGTTCGAAATGGAGAAGGAAGAAGCTAAGTTTTTCTTGTCCTACTTCACTTTTTTATCAGTGTATTAGGTAATCACTAATCAATCAGCAACACAGCACGAAAAATAAATAAATAGATAAAACAGCAGAGCAGAAGAAGACACAGTTCACAATCAGTCACTTTTACCGATAGCCTTCTGTTGTTCATTAATATATTTCCTGAAAACAAGGTTTGTATAAAAGTGTAATAAAAATGTTCAATATGAATATATTTCTTTTTACTTTCACAGCATCAAATCTTAGTTTCCAATCCAAGTTTCATATAATTAGCTTTAAACTGACTGAGATATTGAGACTCAAAAAAAGAAAAGAAGCAGAATTGAACCAGTTTGTCTCCTAAGGTGCCTCAAGGGTTAATGCTAATGTCAGTAAATGTTTAATGGTTCTCTGTTGCAGTTTTTGTCTTTAAACAAGAATTGAGTACAGGAACCTTGGATCAACCAAATACTGCATCATTAATTGAATCCTGGATGTAAAGAAAATATCGAGTACTTTGTCCTTGGTGATTTTTGAAAGACTAAATTAAAGTAACATTTTCCCCATAACAAGGCAGCAGTCGATGTATTTCCGTCCCCCAGCTCCTACCTGCAGCGGACCCGAGGGACTGGTACACCTGGAGCTCTCCAGGCTGGACTCCACCTTCTTTCGAGGCTGCGGAGCCTGAGAGCTCACGCTTTCCAAGGACGTACATCTATTTTAGGGTTACGATTTGCCGGGGTGCCGAGTTGGTGCACAGTCAAATGGAGACAGACGACAAATAATGGACACGAGACAAAAATAAAACAATGAGAGATGAGCACATGAAACAGTGGATGTGAACAAAGGAGATGGAGGCTCCAGTGTTCGGCAAAGATACTGAAGCAGCGCAGACACTGGGAGGAGACGAGAGATGCACTGAGGGGATTACAGTGAACACAGATTAGTGCTGATGCAGCTTCAAAGGACTTCTGCTACACCCATATAATACAGACCGGCTCAGTGTTGGAAGATTCTGAGCTGAAAGAAAACACTAACCCCAGTTCCAATGAAGTTGGGACATTGTGTAAACCTTAATTTATGCAGACCACAATGCTCTGCAAATCTTCTTCCACCAATACTCAATCGAATGTACAACAAAGACGAGATATTTAATGTTCAAACTGATCAACTTTATTGTTTTTTTCTTTTTTGGTGTGACAAGAAGCTTTATAAAAGCTGGGACAGGGGCAACAAAAGACTGGGAAAGTTGAGTTATGCTCAAAAAAACACCTGTTTGGAAAATTCCACATGTGAACAGGTGAGTGTCATGATTGGGTATAAAAGGAACATCCCTGAAGGGCTCAGCCATTCACAAGCAAGGATGTAAAGCACGTCGTAATCAACTGCATGAATAAGTTTCTTAATGTTTCCCAATGAATAAGTTACCATTGTCAGTTAACACAGGTCATCTCTACATCTACAAGGTCAAGGTCAAACTCTACCATGCAGAGACAAAGACAAATATCAACAACACTCAGAAACACCACCCAAGCTCATCTGAGATGGACTGAGGCAAAGTGGAAAAGTCTGCTGAGGTCTGAGTCCACATTACAGACTGTTTTTGGACATCATGGACGTGGTGTCCTCCGGGCTAAAGAGGAAAAGGACCATCCAGACTGTTATCAGAGCAAAGGTCAAAAGACAGCATCTGTGATGGTATGGGGGTGTGTTAGTGCCCATGGCATGGGTAACCTGCACATCTGTGAAGGCTCCATTAATGCTGAAAGGTACATACAGGTTTAGGAGCAACATGCTGCCATCCATCTTTTTCAGGGACGTCCCTGCTTACAACAGCGTGGCTTCAGACTGAAAGAGTGCAGGAACTAGACTGACCTGCTGCAGTCCACGCCTGTCTCCAGTGAAAATGTGTGGAGCAATATGAAGAGCAAAATACAACAATTGAGATCCCAGACTGTTGAGCAACTGAAGTCGAACATCAAGCAAGAATGTGAAAGAATTCACCTACAAAGCTTCAACAGTCTGTGTCCCAGCTTCTTTGAAATGTGTTGTAGGCATTAAATATCTTGCCTTTGTCGTGTATTCAATTGAGTTTCTGTCGAAAAGGATTTTATTTACACAACGTCCCAACTTCATTGGATCTGAGGTCTGTATTAAGGAGACATTGACAACATCAAACCTCACAGCTTTCTTGCTGGTGTACCTTATGTTGTAACAAAACTGGAACTAAGAGAAGGCAGATGAAAAAGACAGAGGTTAGCTTCGAGTGTTAGCGACATGAAACGATGAACGATGACTGAACAACATGCTGGACGAAGGCAGCGACTGATGACGTTAGTGGAAAAACGTGAAAAAGTGACGTTAGTTATGTTAGAACACAGAGATGGAGGAAAGTGACCGGCACCAGCGCACACAGAGACCCCGAAGACTGCTCATACTTCACAGGCTCAAGCCTCCAACATCAGACACGATTACGGGTAAATGTGGTTATCATCTCACTGAGGTTAAGGGTCAGAGACGGCCGAGTGGCTGCAGCATGCGCGGCAGACAAACTACCTCACACATACAAGGTCAAACTACTTCTTGATTATTTCTGTAACAAACGTATTAATAATTAGTAGGAGTGTGAGATCATTCAAACAGCCCACGATGCAAAGACTTTCGCCCACACAGGTGAACACAGAGGAAGTGAATCCTGCACCAATGCACAAAGAGAGGGTTAGCGAGGTGTTACAGTCCGATGATTGAAACCTTAGGGGAGTAAAAATGTTACTGAAATAAAAACACGAAAAGGAAATCAGATCAAACACATGAGGCATTTAATACACAACAAACTTACCTTGAAAACAGTTTAAAAATATCAGGATTAGTTTGTTTTGTCTTGTGTTTGCGTGCTTTTGTTTGTCAGACATGATTTAGTTTGCTTTACTCTATGATGGCTGTGAATTATAGTTGCCAGGTCTGCTTAGTATAAGCGACTTTGCCCTTCTTTTTTTAAATCTGCAGTTGCAGATTGTGTTTTCTGGGCTTGTTCCAAAAGTGCAGTTGCTCTTTTGGACTTGTGCCCCCAAACCCAGGAGGGATCTGATGTACAAACAAAAACATACATTTTACAGTAAAAAGAGGCAAAAATGACGTGTCACCTAAAAGAAATCCTTGTAACTAGAATTAAATTGATTTCTAATGTAGCTGTTACTGTTTTCTCCATAATAAATCTGTAGAGGATCAACATAAAACTTAGATAAAAGCCTGAATATGTCTGTTTGGTTACAAAAATCAAGGTTAGACAGACTTTTAATGATAACAGAGCTATAAATAACAGTAGCCCCTCCTTTCCAAATAAGAAAGAAAGTCATTGTGAAATTAAAATGTAATGTAGATAAAAATTAAAAAATGCTTTATGAAGAATATCACATTAGAAAATAAAATAGCTGGAGGTTGCTTGTTTTGGGCTTGTTTTTATAAACCTGGTTGCTTATTTCAGAAGAAAAATCTGGCAACACTGCTGTGAATTGTCAGTCAAATCTTAATTTGGATAGCACCAGCTCATTACAAGTGTTATCTCAATGCACTTTACAATAAAGCAGGCTGAAGCCATACTCTTCATTTTATAAATACACATATATGCATATATACAGATACATGTACTAAATATATTTGTATAAACACATACATCCATCCAGAGATGTATCCATCCAGGCAGAAACAAAGGGACTAAAATCACATTTGTCTCTGATAAATATAGACATAATCAATCGATCTTTATTTATATAGCACCATATTTGTCTTTGTTGAATATAAATGCATTACAGGTAAGCCCCTTGAGATGTGACATCTCATTTTCAAGAGGGTCCTCATGTCTACATGGTTGTAAAGATATTTACTATGGATGTATAATCTATACAACCATGGACAGAGAGATCAATCTAATATTAACATCAACATCTATTATGAATATAAACTAAATTGTCTTCTAATGTAATGTTTTAAAGCTTCATTTTAGATCATTTTAGACCAAAAACAATCCCTGTTTGATTAAGAATAGCATAAAAGTATAAAAGTGCAGATCTTCAGTTTTATTGATGACCCTTATACCAGATTAAAACAGGTATCAACGTTGTTTGATTTACACAGAAATCCTGGTTTGTGGCAGCCCTATCCTTGACTATCAAAGACAAAATACCTGCACACTACCTTTCACACTAGAGGCAGACAAAGACATCTGGGTTAAGTATTTTGCAATAATCAAATCTCTTGTGTATGGAGGACTTACTGGCTCATGGTTGCCCACGGGAGGATTTGCGTTATTGACAGAGGTATCAAGTTTATTAAGTTCTCTCATGGGGTAAACTGGAGGATTTCTTATGTGTGGAAAAGTGACTTTGAGCCACAATTTTTACCCCAGAAGTGGTTTAACTGTACATTCTATGAAAATGTTGAATCAGAAATGGAGAGCGAACTCACCCTTCATATTCATGGCGGTTGTGAAGCACCCTCATAACAATGCAGGCACCTCCAGCGATGAGGACGAGCAGGAATAAAGCACCACAGACTGCTCCGACTATAACGGCGGTGTTGTTCTGAGGAAGAGATTCTGGAGAGACAAAAAAATCACACAACAACATATGGTTAATAAAAACAGTTTCTGAATTTCTAATTGTGTTTATAATTGATTTACGTACTCGGTTAACTCCTGGAAACTAGGGGTGGGAATTGATAGGATTTTAATGATAGTAATTTCAGTTATTTGTCAACAATTCTTGACTGGTATTGTTGTTTATCCCAATCCCAACTGCAGACAAAGTGTTTGACAAGGAGGAAATCTTTAAGATTGAAATTGTTAAGATTAAAAACTACAAAATGTTTTCAACAGATGTGAGGAAACATGGATTTTTAAAGATAAGACACCAAGAAGTGTGATTAAATTAGGTATTTAGAGGTATTACTGATGAGGAAATTGAAGAAAATATCAAATAAAATGTGCAACGACTAAAGAAAATCCCTGACATAAACTTCCCCCATTCTCCATGAAAACAATGAAACAGGAATATGAATATTTTACCAATATCCTGCATCTTTGCCTGTGTTAAGCACCACAGGCCTTTTCTCCTATTATTCAGCACAAATAAACTACAAGTTTTTGACATATTAATTATTTAGACAAAAAAATATTGCGAAAAATACCTAAAATTAAAAAAATAAAAGCTTAAAAAAAAAAAACATTGTGAATCTTGAGGGGTATTTAAGCCAGAGCAGGAAATCAAATATTTGAGCTTGTCTATCGTTTTCTGTTGCCATGGTGATAATCAACTTTACATAAACAATCAATTATGAAAAAGTAAATCTATAATCCCAGTCTACTTTCATGTCAAATGTTTTTCTAACTAACTTTGTGGCTCTTGTCTCAACATGTCCTAAAATTTAGCTGTGTAAATATAAAAGAAAATCATCTTCAAACTTTAATCTGGTTGAAATGTCACAGTTTGGATGCACTGATCCCTCGCAGACTGTGTGTGCTTAAGAAAAATACTTCACCAAGAGCTAAAATAAACACGTAACCTCTTTAATGTTGGCACTGTGCTGCTTTCAGGATACAAATGTTGGACATGGAGCGAACTCCCACTGTGAGGGTGGGGTTACCGCCGCAGAGCTGCGAGATAACAAGCCGTCACACGCAGATGTGGGCTTCATGAGACTGAAAACAAGAAGCATGAAAGCACCTGCTGGAACAGATTTTATAGGTCAGGTATTCAGACCATGAAGAGTCAGTGAGGCGTGTGAATGTTTGATTATTTCAACCCACTTCAACACCGCTCCTGTGGATTTTTAATGATGGAATAACTGTTAATAACTCAACAGTAAGACTCAAACCTTAAGGCTTAGTTAAAGATCACAGGGGAGGGTTTGTTTGTGCTTCCTGGATGAGAGAAACATGCAAATTTAAAGCCAAATGTGACTGATTATCTACTTCTCAATCGTCATGTAGAAACTGCATTTCACACAAAGGTTCAATTTGTTTCTGTTCATTTATACATTCAAACTTTACGAGCATTTAATAAAGGGTTATTAGATGTTTCATTTTATCCAAGTGTAAAACATAGCTGTGAATGTCTGGTCAGTACCGCCCCCAAGGGACTTTTTATATTCGACTTATATTATGCAAATATTGTTTGGGGGTAAAAAATGAGGTCCCTCAGGTTCTGACGGCATGCAGAGGATGAGTTTTTCCAAAGGACAGGCAAGAACAGGATGAGAGGAAACGCCACAAAGTGCTGAGCAGAGAAAATTTTGCAAGAAAAGCAACCGGTTCTGCAGCTGTTCATGGGAAAAGCCTGCCCGCGACGCCACGGCAACTGCTGTAAACACCTGCTTTAACGGTCCTGATGAATGAAAAGTCACCTTGTGTGCCGCGACATGTGTGTGAAATGCTCACAGCATAGCATAAGCTGACCCAGCCCAGAATAAAAGACTATTATTATTGAGGGACTGACCTACTTCTGAAGATATGAGCGTACTTCTGCTTATTTCTACAGTGCTGTCTCATTGATTTGGTGTTTCCATTCAGGACAAACATAGTCTCTTATTCTCAACACAAAATGATCCAGGTTTAAAGGTAACTAGGAGCTGGTTTAGGTGGTAGATTTGGATGTTAGAAAAGCATTTTAAGGTACACATGTTGCTGTAAGATCAAATAAACATGATAGAGGGCAACCAAATTAGAAGTGTTGAGAGTAAAAGGCCTCCAGCGTGGGTTACAACATCGTTTTGCCTGGAGACGTGACAGATTCATCCTGCAAGCTCAGACTGCAGCATTTTCACACGTTGTCCAATCAGCACGCGTGCATGTAAAGAGTCAGTGAGTGGGTGAAGAAACCCCGTGATCGTCTGCCCAAGGACGGAGTTACATTTTCAAGAGGCTCTTGTGTAATCCAAGAAGCTGCAACCGACTTCCACAGAACCGAATAAATACTTCAGCTGAGGATTCAATCACCTTTCAGGACGACCCTGAGCTCGGTTCGCGCAGATGTTCCCATCACGTCGGGCGGGTTCTTCACGTCACAGAAGAAGGTGCCGTTGTCGCTGAACTGAGCCGGGTTCAGCTGTATCGAGACGTCCCTCTTGTTTATGTCGCCCACAAACTGCACCCTGTCTTTGAACTCCACCGGACCTGGGAACCCTTTCCCGTTGGAGAAGTAGAAAATCTGCCAAAGAAAAAGCAGGAAATCAGGTTAAAATCACAACACTGGCATCAAAAGGCTTCCAGCTCATTATTCAGACCCCATTTGGTGGATAAATATTTAATTTGGCAGGGCTGGTGGGCGGGTGACCTACATCATTAAGGATTTTTACAGAACCATCATCACCAGTTGATTCCTGAGTTTCTTCTCCAAAAAATCAGATTTCAGACATCTTAAGACTCTTTTAGGGCTGAATAATATTGGGTAAAATGATGTTGATATATATTTCTTCCTCCTGTGATATACATTATTTTTTTTAAATGCAATGTCAAAATAAATGCTGCTTTTTATTCTTATTTTTTTAATTATTATTTGTGAAATAGTAACATTAACAGTGATACAAGAGAGAGACAACAGAGAGCGAAACATAAAATAAAATAGTAATTAATAGTTACAGACAGACAAAATATAGACATATACACACAGGAAAGGTTTAAATAGTTTAAAATAAATATAGTAGAAAAATAAATTACTTTTTTAGTTTTATTTTTATTTACTTCAATGCTGCGTCTTTTTATGTCCAAGTGTCTGAACAAAGGCCGTATAAGACAGTATAATGAGTATTTTCAGATTATGATAAACAGAACACTAAAGAAAGGTACATCAGGTGAAAATCTCTCCTGAAATGAGTCTCTCAGCGTAATTCAGCTCTACAAGTCCTCAAATTTGGAGAACACGTACTCAATTTTGGTCAACTATTGCACAAGTACACTTTACTAGTTCAGCAAAATCGTCTACTAGTGGACACTTCTGTTACTATTAATACTAGTAGACTTAAAAAACAAACTTTTTGTTTACTAGTAAATTTAAAATATATCACAAGAAGTACAAGTAGACTGTTTTTAGTCTACTAGTAGTACTAGTAAAGCCAAAAGAATCACTAGTAGTACTTGTAGACCTAATCCCAATGAAGTAGGAGGGATTACAACCAAATCCAGCACCGCTGATTGGTTGTAATATTTTTAATTAATTAATTACAAGATTATTGATTTGTTTGAGTGAGATAGTTACTGTGCTTCAATGTAACAAGCCAGGGTGCTAAATGTTAATCCGGCAAAATGATATTAAGGGGCACTCCTCTTCAAGAGAAGGAGAGCCGTGTGCCAAAGTCCTTACTTGCATGCCAAAATGAAAATGGACGAGCGCAGCAGCTGTTACGCAGCCAACACTCGTCCAATCTGTAATGACCTGAACAAAAACATCCCTGTGATCCTACAGTCATGAGCTGAGCAGCCATCACATCACAGTCCTGTTTAAGATGGAGATGGAGGCTGCAGAGCTTGACCAAGCACTTAAATAACAATGCTGTTTAATTTTACGGCACCACGATACATTATCATTATCATAGAGAGCAAATGAAACACTGTGACATTACTTTCAGGTCATACCCCTCAGCTTTGGTTGGCAGTATCAGGACAAACCAAGGCCACAGTGTTTGTCCCAGAATATATTTAGTCCATGGCTCCTGATCTGTCATCCTTCTGCCTTGATAACTGCCAGATAATCTGGGCTAATGCCACAAAAATATTTTCATCCAAACTTGTGTTGGTACAGAGTTAAGTGTTGAATGCACCTGTTTCTACACTCTTTCTTCCTCATTTAACAGAGGGAATCAGGGTGTTAGTGTCTTTTTTACTTTCACATAAACCATCATTTAATCCTTTTTTATACACAACAGGTACAGACAGCTCAAGCACAGTAAAGTCCTACAAATATATTTTAATCCCAAACTGATCTTGCAAATATTTTAACAATATCCAGTCCCATCACCAACCTTCAGCATCAGCTTTTACAAATTAAACCGCTAACATCAAGTATCAATCGAATCACATTATTTAGCTCTAACTTGCATGTAGACATGACAATAATTCCTGGAAACTACCCTCAAGGTGTTTCAGCTCATGTAGTTGTTCTTATAAACCTTGACTTGAAGGATTTTAGAAACAACCAGCACAAAAGTGAACGTCTGTTCATCTCACAGCCCCTGAAGCTCAGCCGAGCAGCATCAGAGAGACGCCGATTATCAACACCGAACTGCTTCAGTCAGGGCTTTCACTGATTTTAATCACAAGTTCTGTTTATTCCAGTGAGATGAAGGAGTGTGGATAATTCTGCTGCGGGTACAAAACCTAGTTGAGGATGAGGGCTGAAAAAATCCTGACCTAGAAAGGAGATAAACACCTCATGACGAGGAGCAGCTAAGCTCACTGCTGATGTGCTGTGTCCCCCCGAGAGCTCGATTTTAGCTCAAACCTCCGTTATTAAAGCAGCAGCAGCAGTTTGGAGGAAGTTCTGGGAAATCCTGTGGAGGAGAGACGTTGGAGGGTAAATATGGCACAACACATCTACAGTCTATTTTACTGTTGGTGCCTTTGGACCAAAAAGATTTGATTTGTTGACTTAAAGCCCCCACTACACCAGCTTCAGACTGGATGCATGCTGGCTGCGGCATGTGTCATCTCCAGCTTGCAATGTCACTGTCGCCATACTGTCACTGCCCCGTCTCTCTTCAGGATCAAACAATATTAGTCTCCTTACAAGTGACATAATTCATCCTTTAACTGACCAGAGAAAACTTCTAAATTAAATTATTCTGTTCAAATTAGGGGAAAACCAGGTTTTTACTTTGAAAAGCTCAAACAGGAAGTGTATCTATACAAAGGATGCAACAATACACAGAGCCGTCGTTCAGTGCGTACATCTGGTTTTGCTCATGGTTTTTGATTCAATTCAGTTTTGACAACTTGGCTATTTCAGGTCATTTTTAAATTGTTTTCTATTTTAAGACATTTAAGGCTTTTTTCTTCAGAAAAGCAAGAGATAACTTGCAGAAAAAGCTTTTTTTTTTTCATTCAAAGACACATACTTAATTTCACTTTTACGCAAAAAAAGACACTTCTGTAAAAATCATTGACTCAGTTTATAATTAAGAAAATATATATTGAAAAAATGTGTTATCAAGATAGTTTTTGTCACTGAAGTTGACAAAAACATTCAGGTTTTGCACAATAAACATGATTTTGCTAACAGGCATTTTGAATCATCACCAGCATCATCAAGCATCTAACCCTAACAATCTGGAAAATGCCTTTCATATATGTATTTACTCACTTTTTGTTTTTAACAAACAAAACTCTGAGGATCGGTAACAGATGAACGTAAACGCTTCTAGAGCAGCATCAGCTGACACCTCCTGCTGCTGCAGCCTGAAGAGTGCATTCACCGAGTGAGACAGAGGCTTTTATTTCTGCAGATTAAGGATGATTTTCTTAAGTTACAAATCTGATCAGCACATATTTTATAAACCAAAGTGCTTCTGTGGTGAGAGGCTTGGGGAGGGGCAACAAACATGAAGAATCCAAAAAAGTATGACACATGCTGGAGAAGTTTGTTCTCATAACACAGAACTCTTTATGACAAATACAGTCACACCTTTAATGAATCACAATTAGGGTTGCAAAACTCCAGGAACTTCTATCTACAGAAACTTTCCATGAGAATTAACCAGAATTTAAGGGAATAAACAGATATAAACCTGGAATTTACAAAGTTGAAGGTTGGCCCTTAACATGGGTTATAAACATAGTTTAGGATATATATATTTTAGCATAATCTAGACTAAAACAACCAGATTTCATGCTGCTATATTTGGGAAATTTTGCCTAAAACAGCTTTTAGTTTTAGTCATAATTTAGTCATCTAAATTGTTTTAATTTTAACCTAGATTAAGTTGATGAAATTACACAACACTTTTAGTCGATGAAATCTGCTGTAAACTTAGTCGACTAAAATATGAAGTGTAAAGGGTAAGGCATTTTTTATGTTTCCTTGAATTTCTGAAGTCATGTTTCACACTTGGATAAAATGAAACATCTAATAACCCTTTATTGAATGCTAGTAAAGTCTGAATGTATAAATGAACAGAAACAAATTGAACTTTTGTGTGAAATGCAGTCACCTTTATTTAGGCTACCTGGCAGAGCATCTCAGTTACAATACCAGAACTGACAACAAACAGTGAACCTGCTCTACTTATATCAATTCATAAAGAGAGGAGCTCTGATTGGATCGATCCACAACCTATCCCACCACCACCAAGCTAAGGCAGCTGTGATTGGATATATTCCTAACTTGTCTCTACTTTCTACATGACCAAATTAGGTCTGATTGGATTTAGTCTCTGTCAGACATTTTAGTCTAGTTTTTATCTGTTGGTGAAAATGTCAGTTAACTTAGTTTTTGTCCATGTGCAGTTGTTTTTATTAGTTACTGTCTAAAACTATGAAGAAAATAATTAGTCAACAAAATTAACACCTGGCCACTCCCCCTACGTGCACTGTGTATTCATCCATCACGTGCACAGATGATTTCTAGAACCCTGAACTATTGATGACACACATTTGAGTCTGTGGATATGAAGAGAAGCTGAAACTGACTGTTGTATAAAATAATCAAAACCTGATAAAGATTACAAATTACTCTGTTGAATTGTAATGATTCTTAATTGTATTATTTTGCATGGATGTCTGCCTGTGACAAAACAAAATGTTCATACTTATGTTTGGATACGATACAGTTCATTTAAATTACACCCCATTTCCAAGAATTCCTATGATTTTCTTGTAAAGTTTCCAATTTGGAATATTTCCAAAACTCCTCCGATTGACTTCATACGGAAAGTTTCTGGAGAAAATGCTGGAAATTTCCTGGAAATGTTCTGCCCCTTTCCAAGCCTAATCACAATCAAAAGACACACTAAAACACTTGGACCAATTTCAACTAAAAAAAGAAAGTGTGGCTTCGACCCAGCACAGACAACACCAAGAGGGAAACCAGTTATTCTTTCATCACACTCCTGCGTGTTACTCGCTTCAGATGCCACCGCCGCATCCACCTCATTATGAGCAACACTGAATCACCAGGGCCTGTTTAGACTGATCTCCAAGCTCTGTTTTCCTGCTTCCTCTCCAACATTGGATGGCTCATTCCCACAATTTGGTTCACATTTACGACAACCGGAACGTTTATTATTGTAAGACAACAACAGGGTGAGCAGTGGAGGATTTGGAGAGGACGCGGCTGTGAAATCAGCCAGCAATACTCTCTGTCAGGATTTCTCCTTTAAACACTTCGTTCACACGCCTGCCATCCCCAAGGGCGCCGTGGTTAAAAATAACATCTTTTGCTTGAAGTCTCCGCAGCACTAATCTGGCTCTGGCTCACATACGGGGACTTACAGCAGTGATTTTTAGAGGAATCATGGCTGTGTTACTTTTCGCAGAGTCAGCGGTGTGAGCGCAGCGTTAAAGGAAGAACAGTTCAGGTTGTGATGAATGACTTCCGGTAATCTCAGCCTCTCGAACCCGGGATGATATCAATTTCACATTACAATGACAGGAAGAACACTCAGAGTGGGACTTTTTCCACTCAGGATTTCTTAATCAGGCTTATATCCATGACGTGATTGACTTGGACAGGGTATACTTCCCATTTATTTAAACATTAACTAAACAAAGTCAATTAAGTGAGTGGGATCATTTTAAAGTCTTAATTTGCACCATAAAGACATTGTTCATTTATCCTAGCTCACTTTATTTAAATCACCCTTTTCTGTTTTAATGAAGAATACAAAACAATAATGTGCAATGTAACAACTGAACAAATTCAAACGGCTCTGAATACACATTTTAATTCAACATAGTGAGGTATGGTGAGGTACGATTTTTGGGACCAATTAACAGAGTGCAGTGCTTTTAGCTCCACCTTTTAGGGTTGGTTTGGTACGTCCTGCACCCCTTAGGAGTGGTGCCAAAAGTGGGAACGCAGGAGTTGTCTATTTTGGTGCCTTTCCTTCTCAATTGACAGTGTAAACCTGTAATTATGACCGTAGCCAAAAGTGAACCGAACTGCTTGATGGAAACGCAGCTTAAGAATATGAAAAAGGCACAATGGGATGATCCAAGCGGTCAAAGACTCCACCAGTTCGCCCCAAGTCTCTTTCATGTCCTCTGTACTCGGTCAAACCAGATGCAGTTGTTGACCCCCCATGTTTAGGACCATCCCAAGGCTCATAAACTGTTAAAAACAGACGATCGGGGACAGACTGTGATCTGAGGACTGGTGAGCGGGCTACCAGGCTTCATGAAAGTCTTATCACTGACAATGCCCCCACCCTTGATATCCCTCACTGATGAGATGCTGCAGGGAAGCAGACTTTGATGAAACTTCAAAACATCAGCTGCAACTGCTGCAGTCACAGACAGAAGATGGTTACATGTGGAAGAGCTACCTTGAGTGTGTTCTCACTACCAACACTTCCTATGGAGAGCTGTTTGAGCATAAAGCTGATATCAGTGATGTCAACCATAGTTCAGCTCTATTAGTACTCAAATTTGGAGTACATGTACTCACTTTAGGTCATCTAGTGCCTGAGTAGACTTTACTAGTGAAGCAAATAGTGTCACTAGTACTCCTAGGAAGTCTTATATGCTAATAAGGGGGCAGGAAAAAGCAAAATAAAAGCCTTCACCATGATGTACCGTATATCACTGTAAAGCTCCATTTCCTCAGCTTTCAGAATCATTTGGACAGCATGGATACTCGAGGAGTTACAGTAGTTTGACTCAAGTTAGAAAACAATGTAAACTTAAGAACGATCTGCAGTGGGCCACATAGAGAGGCATGCAACCGTAACGCTCACTCAGAGCTAATGGGAGTCACCGATTGATCTGAGGGAGGAAATATACATATATATCCCATATGTTGATTATATTATTCTTATAGATCAAAAGTGCCATTTATCCATGAAAAAAATGTTGTTTTTAGGCTTCATATCTTTTTCTAAGACTGAAAAACTAACACCAGATAAGGAAAAAGGTAAAAATGAGACTCTGTGCTCTTGACAAAAATATCAGTACTGATATCTGTATTGGTGATATTGAGTTCAGAAATATCGGCATATCAATTATAAGCAAAAATCCAATATTGTGCGTCCCTACAGAAGAGTTAACCACAGTTCGTTCTGTCTGGACTAGTAAGTGGTAAGTAAAACGATTGATTTAAAAAAGTACAAAAATTTGGCATTTATATGGCACAGTTTCCTTTTTGTCAGACAGCGGTTTGATTTCTTTCTAACATTTTACAATAGAAACATCTTAAAGCCTGAATGATGGAGCTTTGCTGTAGAAATGATGTCAGTTAAAGGCAATTATAACTACATTCATTCACCATGTTACTGACAGGAGGAAAAGCTCATACTGGTGAGAACAAGAGTACAAAGCAGCTTTTCAACTCTCACACCGGTTGCAGGATATAAATGTCTTCATTCTCGGTCATGGCTGTTTCCTGAATACTATATTTCCTGCTGCATTCACACATTTACTCACACAGCTTTGAAAGGAAGGTGGAACAAAATAACGCAGATGGACTCAAACTGCAGACTCACATGCAGCTAACCTGAAAAGATCAGGATGTTTCAAGAGTTTGTTTGTGTGTGAAAAGAGCCGCAGTCTTCGATCCTCCACTATGCAGTCTTCTCGGTCTGAACACTAAAGACGCAGCCATTTGACTCCCTGCTCCGTCTCCTTCTATTGTGTTCATAAATACATCAAAAAGTCCGAACAGAGCAGCCAAACTGCTGAACCAGACGTTTTATTTCAGTACAAAACAATCCCAGACAAGAGCACAGTATAACTAAGTTTATTCAATATGTATGATAAATCTGTAATGGGTAAATCAGGAATGTTTGTGCGTTCAGCTAAAGCAGAATGTGGGCAGATTGTGCAGGGTATCCTCTGTTTCAGGGCCAATGACTCCCTCTGACTCTCGAGGGATCTGTAGTGTTGTAACGTCTCTTTATAGTATCGGCTAAGCTTGTTTGAAGCTCTATGAGCCGAGCCAGCAACCAAAAAAAGAAGAAGATACATCATCAGGCTTCCTGTGTATCCTTAAATGCCTTTTATTGGATTTGTTTTTGTTGAATTTCATTACTGTTCTTCACCCTGTAACTACCAGCTCAGCTCTTCGGCATACGTCATCATTAAATTCAGGGATATTTAATGTTTTAAAAAACAGTACAATCAAATCATTGTTTGATTCTGTTAACATCTCAGGGAACACAGTAAACTACAAACAAACCAAAAAACACATATTTCCTTGGTGTGGAAATTTCATTGTAAATTTCTCAGACAGCAACACTTAAGGCACAAGCACTTAAAATTAAATACAGTAAACCCCCGTGGTATCGCGGTTCAGTTTTCATGGCACCGGTATTTCGTGCTTTTTTCTGTAAGACCTATTAATTTTGATATCGCCTACATTTTCGCCGTTTAATGGCATTCTGCAACATTGTTTATAAGTTTAAATCTTGCGCGACATAATATAATGCCCGTACGTACTGATTTAGCCAATCAGAGTGACCTTAAAAGTTATAAAACATGCCAAGGGTATATTTAAATAGGGTATTTCTATTTTGCTAATTTTCACTTGTCACGGTTGGGTCTGGAACCTAACCCCACTGTACATGTTTAAAAACAAGAAGTATAAAAAAAACAGACAGTAAACATATAAGAGTATAAAACCAAAACAAAAGAAAGACAGAGAAAAGTGCTGGAGTGATTAAAACAGGAATAAGAACTGGATTATCGCACTGAATTGTGTCCCAAAATTATTGCAGAATACAACTGGATTATTGCATTAAATTATTGCACTGATTGCACAATCAGACCTAATTTGGTCATGTAGAAAGTAGGGACAAGTTAGGAATATATCCAATCACAGCTGCCTTAGCTTGGTGGTGGTGGGATAAGTTGTGGAGCGATCCAATCAGAGCTCCTCTCTTTATGAATTGATATATTCATGTAGAGCAGGTTCACTGTTTGTTGTCAGTTCTGGTATTGTAACTGAGATGCTCTGCCAGGTAGCCTAAATAAAGGTGACTGCATTTCACACAAAAGTTCAATTTGTTTCTGTTCATTTAAACATTCAGACTTTACTAGCATTCAGTAAAGGGTTATTAGATGTTTGATTTTATCCAAGTGTAAAACATGACTTCAGAAATTCAAGGAAACATAAAAAATGCCTTACCCTTTACACTTCATATTTTAGTCGACTAAATTTACAGTAGATTTCATCGACTAAAATGTTGTGAAATTTCTTCAACTAAAACTAGACTTAAATTTAGATGACTAAAACTAAAAGATATTTTAGGCAAAAGACTATAACTAAAACTAAATTTTTAAAAAGTGCTGTCAAAATTAACACTGGAGAGGCGGTGCCAGTGACCATCTTCAGTGTGGACAGACTCAAAAACTCAGTTGCATTTTTCTTCACTGGCACGAACACTCTGCAGTTCAAAAGCCCCCCGGCTATGTCATTATGTTTGAGGATATCGGAGCAGACAGGTAGGCCCCCGCCCAGCTACAGTGATCTGTACACAAAGAGGAGCCGGGGCTGTAGGTGGGACATGGTCTGTAATCCTCCCTGCACCACAAACTTTCCTCACTCAAATACACAGACCTCGCTCTGTTTACATTTCCTCCGCTCATAATACATTTAAAAGATGTGAGACTTAAATATGCCTGACATATTAAACACTGCACATACATGGCTTTAAACTTTAAAGAAATCACACGTGTGCTATAATTACATCCACTGGATCAGATCAGGACAGTTTTCACTCTTGACAGTAAATCTAAACACATTCAGGATGATTTTAATGTAAGTGATATGCTTTGTGAATCATCTCTGAAGACAAAAGTCCATTGACCCGTGGCATAAACACCTCTTTCAGCTCTGCTCTGAACTGTTTACAAAGGGCCTTGTGTCGTAAATGTGCGACAAGAACAAGAAACACACAGACACAAAAACAAACCTCGAGATTAATCTTTGACACTCGAACATAATAGACATACACAGGCGACTAAAATACAAACAAAGAATTCATAAGAAGAGACCGGCATAAGTACTTCTAAAAACACAACAGAAGAAACAAATAACCCTGGAGAAAAGGCTTGGAAACATTTTTCACCTCCTTCCTTAAACAAAAACCAGTGTGCGAGCATGCTGTTAGGAGGTTTGACCTGAGGTTTGGCATATTGACTTACAGGAAATATGTTTTAATGTCGATCATAAACAGAGATAGAACACCATAAAACTCATAGCAGCTGCAAATATTATTCACTGAGGCAGAGATAAGATGCAGTAAGTCACTGATTGTGGTTGTTTATGGTGTAGCTGAGAATTATTCAGTAGTCAAGAAGGATGAAGCCGATAA
Organism: Cetoscarus ocellatus; assembly: GCA_037902135.1. Lineage (NCBI taxonomy): Eukaryota > Metazoa > Chordata > Actinopteri > Labriformes > Labridae > Cetoscarus > Cetoscarus ocellatus. The sequence goes on along the minus strand of JBAMNC010001620.1, from coordinate 44,779 downwards.
GAGTGAAGCAGTAAATGCCTGATTCTGGTTTTATCAATGAGATGCAGGAATAACTGCAGATAAACAAAAAGATAGTACATTCCAACAGTAAAGGGACATTTAAACACTTCTTATAAGCCCTTTGTGGATATTTTCATTTGAGGAACTACCTCAAAAGTTTACTTGCCAAGCTTCGGCCAAAAAAGAGTCCTTTAAAGCAGAAGAGGTGGAGCTACGAGCATGACAAGGGCTACGGTCGGATAGTCACCTCCTAAGCCCTTCCCTAACCACTTTTCCTTAACTCCGATGGAAAAGGTCATGAGGTTAAGGAAAGGAGAAAGGAGAATTCAGAAGGACTTAAGAAAGGAAAACTCCCGTGCAGAGAGAATCCGACTACACTTTCACTACGTTACGTCATCATGCGACGGTGGATGTTACTGACGTTAATATGCTGCGGTGAAACTACAATTTTCCAAAGATGGACTACAAAAGGTGCATCTTAGAAGTGCTCAGGTATCATGACAATGTTGTTCCTTGCAGACATTTTGAACATTAACAACCGGGTAAAAATTACGTCTGCGTAATCAATGCTGGAAGTGAGGATTTAAATAAATTTGCCCACTCATTATCAACATGAATACCAATCAGTGCATGAAAATAAATGGTAACTGAATGAAAGAAAGGCATAAACTGTTAAACCCACAATCTAATAGTGTACAAATTATTAATATTGGACCATGTTTAAAACATAATCAACATCAAATGTCTCATATCCTGCTTTCTTCAAAGAATCAGAATACTGGAAAGTTAAGGCACGTTTTGGTATACTTTTGACAGGATCGAACAGCTGTGGTAACTTACATGGTCTGTCTGCTTTGTTCGTCATTATTCGGTTGAATAAGGGGATAACGCGCTGTTTATAAATGCTGTTGTAGCAGAGAATTGTGGGACAGAATAATCTCCTTTCCTTTCGTAAAGGATGGTCCGGTGTATCCTATGCTAAAGGAAGCATTGAGTCACCTTTCCTAAACATTTAGACTATTAACAGCTCTTATCATGAACTACTTCTGGATCATTTCACTCAGTTAGGAACCCTCCTAAGCAAAAAGGACTGTTCGACTGCAGCCTCGATCTTTTTTATGCCTGTTCCCTGTGGAAAATGGCGTTGTTGGAGGGCTGATCAAACCTGTCATCTATCTTATGTGACTGATATCTGCTGAATTGTGTGTTTTTTTTACATGTCTGATCTACACTATGCAGTAGTTTTTGCTAATCTTGCTAACGGACAAACACACACAGGCAAAAACATAACCTCCTTTGCGGGGGTAACAACAACACAAACACACCCTGAAGCATTTAGTGATCTTTCCTGGAGCAGACAGAAGTAAAAAAAGGACTCACCACATATGGAGCTTTGGAGAATTTATTATCAAGCTGACTCGACTGAAAGCTCCAGGTCACTGAGGTGGAGCTGCTGACTACTTCACTCGACTTGAAGCTGCATCGGATTGTTCCCGCCGTGCCGTTCTGTAGGATCACCTCTGAGTCGGAGTGGATGTCAATCGCCGCTGAAGGTTCTGTGACTGTTGAGAAATGAAAACGGACAAAATCAGAGAGTTTTTGTTGAGTTTGCTCCTTCTGTTTACACAAGAGCGGTGCCCGGAGTGCCTGAATCCGCAAACTTTTGAGACCAGGATCCAGAGTAAAAGGTTTTGAAAAGGTTCTCGTTGTCGTCGCCATGTAAACAGTAAGGCCCTATAAAATCTGTTATTTTTTCCCCCAAATTCCATTTAAGTTTTTCACATACTCCATTTTTTTCCGGTTATTTTTTTTGAGAATTCAGTTTTAAGTATTTTACACAAATTTAACCCTGAGACACAGTATAAAGTAATGAAATATAATCACTCACCCCTCAGGTGGTCCTCACACATTTATGTGTCCAGTCAACAGTATGTTGACAAAATTTGCAGAACTTTTGATCGCCTGGCACATAATAATCATTGGCTCTGCCCTGTACTCTGGAGTTAGCCGGGAGTTTCGTAGCTGTGTTGCCAATTTAGCCGCCGTTCGAGGTCACTCGCATCACGGCACTCGCCCTTCAACGCCAGTAAACATTGAAAGGAATGGCAGCTGGATGCCGAAGACGCACAGATTGCTTTTGGTGTGAACGCAGGGTCAGCCGGTGTCTCAGACAGCCGCTGTGACATGTTGACATCGTTTATGAGGGGAAGACGAGGGGGAGAGGAAGTGAAGCGTGTATTGTCTGCAGCCTTAGTGACCCCCTCAGAAATGTCGGCCATTTTCGTGATATTCCATGTTTATGTTGAATTCCACGTTTAATGTCCAGTTCCGTGATTCCATCCGTGATTCCGTGATCGTGGATTTTGGGTCCTTAAACAGGGATCCCAGGGAAAACAGGGACGCACTGCACATGCGCAAAACTCTTTCAGATAAAGGTTGCACGCACACCTATGAACATCAACAACAGCAGCTATGGCCGACTACCGAGCAACACATGTGCTGCTAACTGTGCTCAGTTTAATATCGCTCCTCCAACAAAATGTGGATTTGCTGCGTCAATACTCTGACAAGCAGAGACGCATCTGTTATATTCACCAAATACACAACAAACTTACACCGCAAACTACTGGCCTGTCATGCTACCGTGTTTTTTAGTCATTCTCGTGGATCCGTGTGAACGCAGAGCACTTTTAAAATGCAAAAGGTGACAATGTTGTCCTCAAATCACTGGATGGGCTGTGGTAAGGCATCTTCATCAGATAATTAACTTTAGATCTCCGATTATTTTTGACAGGAGTGCAGGACCAGCACCAGGCTGTCTGTGCATTATAAAAACACCCTTAATACTAAAGATAAGATTAGATAGATTAGATTAGATTAAACTTTATTCATCCCTTTGGGAGACTCCCTCAGGGAAATTAATATTCCAGTAGCAGTTTGTAAAGCAGATACATAAAAAGATATATATAAACAAAACATAAATAAATACAAATAAAAATATGTCTACAAGCTGGCTACTACTACTACTGCTCCTTCCTGTCCTCAGTCTTCCTGTTACTCCTCCCCCTCTAGTGAGGAGTTGTACAACGAAACTTAACATTACATGGAGCCCTACTGGACCGACCCTTCGATTCCTCTTGGATTGGTCTGGAGAGCAGAACGGGGAAAATCCAGAGGAACAGAAAATAAACAAAGGTACAGCCTCTCTATATTAGAAAGGCTTCAGAGTGACACAGTCGAAACAACACAGGGCTGCAGCGGTGAGGTTTTGTTGTTTCAGGTAGTGGTGAGACAATGAAATATTGTACAGGAAGTCCTGCATAATACCGCACTGCTGACCCATGTGTTTGAAGCAGTCACCCAAAAACCACATAACAACTCTTGATACAGCAGTCTTTGGACACAAATACTTCAACTAAATAAAATGTCCTCTGTGATTTTAACTTGTAGGTAAGCTGAAAAAAATAGCAACAGACCATTAAGTTTCACAATGATCAAATAAAACTACTATTTTCATGTAAAACAGTGATATAAGCTAAAACTGGAGCTGAAATGATGGTAGCTGCACCTAAGACTTAACATTGCTATCTTAAAATATTCCCCAAAGCTTCACCTCATACCACCTAAAACAGTGTTCAGATTAAAAATTAAAATGGTGAATAATTAAAACCATTGGAAGACAAAAACAACAGAAACATAGCAGAGTGTGTTCCTGCATTTATGAGATTGGCCAATGCAGCTCGTTACCAATAAAGTTCAGTCTGGATGATTTTAGTCGATGAGAACTGGTTTTCACAAACTAATGTCTTAAGAAGTGTAAAGTTTAAGGCATTTTTTATGTTTCCTTGAATTTCTGAAGTCATGTTTTACACTTAGATAAAATGAAACATCTTACTGAAACTAAATTAACACTGGTCTGAAGGGTTTCTGAACACACCTGTCACAGTGGCAGGTAGGTAAAAAAGTCTGTTTCTCACCCTGAAGCTAACACTCATGGATTTTGTTTCCATTAACCACATGAACTGCAGCACCTTTGAGTCATGCTAACTGACACTCCACACCCTGTGATGATACACACTGGGGTTTTAATGTTAAAATGTTAAACTGTTGAGCTGCAATGTGAATTTCTGACTAATACTTTGAACAGGTGCAGCTCTGAATGAAAACGTTTGACACTTCATTACCTATTACAGAGATAAGTAAAACTGTAAACACACCCAAAAGGCCAAACCACAACTTTGACAAACACAGACACGTGACTTTCACATCTGCTCCCACAAAAGGAGAAGGGTCCTCTAAAAAGCCTAAATGCAAATCAAAGTGGAGCACAGAAAGGCCTGTCTGCTGCATTTTACACAGCAATTAAAGAAGGTCTGCCTCAGGCTGCAGCCACAGAGATCCAGAGTCCAGGGAAGACTTCACATTATACAAACAAACCAGAAAAAAGAGCCAGTCAGAGTCAATAAGATAATTTCACAATATGAAATGGAAGGAAGCGCCAGTCATGCATTTCTGCAGACAGATGATATTAGTCTGAGATTTAAAGAAGAAAAACAGAAGTGTTTTTCTGCAGACTTAAGGGGAAGTTGTTCAATATTTTAGGGGCAATAGTTGATTTATTGAGTGGATGTTTCTGAAGAGCATGTGCTGCTCCTGCTGAATAAATGCCCTCTGCAAAAAAACTATAATAATATTATACACATAGTTGCCAGGTCTGCTTATTATAAGCAAATTTGGGCTTGTTAGAGCCCAATATGTAACAATGACCCAAAATGTTATACAAGAAATGTAATAAAACCCAAAATGTAATAACTTGTCGATGATGTAACAAGACGCTGAGCCCGAAATGTAATATGTTTTTTTCCCAAATGTAATAACTTGTTACATTTTGGGTCAGTCATTACATTATGCCCCATAGTGTTATAAAGTTATTACGTTCATTTTTTTAATTACATTTCAGGCTCAACACTTTTGCTGTATTACTGACCAATTATTACATTTCGGGTTTTATTCAAAAAAAAATTTAAAACATTTTGGATCACTGTTACATATTGGGCTCTAACAGAGCTTCTGTTGTTGAAAAGTTGCTTGTAAATATTGGCAGTTGCAGATTTTGTTTTTTTAACTTGTTCCAAAAGTGCAGTTGCTCATTTGGGCTTGTTGTGCTCCCAAACCAGGAGCGATCTGATGCACACTCGACTACCAATATTACAATTTTACTGTAAACAGAGCGGGAAAAATGATGTTTCCACCAAAAAGAAATCCTTATAGCCAGAATTAAATTTATTTCTTATGTAGCTGTTACTGTTTTCGCCATAATAAAGCTGCAGAGGATCAACATAAAACTTAGATAAAAGCCTTACTATGTCTGTTTGGTTACAAAAATCAAGGTTAGACAGACTGTTTCTAGATAACAGAGTTATACATAACAGTAGCCCCTCTCTTCACTTCTGTATAAACAAAAGAAGTAAATTAAGAGACAAATAAGAAAGAAAGTCACTGTGAAATTGCAATGTAATGTAGATGAAAATCAGAACACACTTTATGTCTATTTCTCTTAAAAAAAGTAACATATTGCACTTGGTTTGTTTTTATCGACCTGGTTGCTTATTTCAGTAGAAAAATCTGGCAACACTGGCTGTAAACTGCATAAAATCCTCAGGACATCGTGCTGCACATGCCTACTTCTAATGATATTCTATAAAAAAGGCTTTATTGTCCTTGTAATGGCCACAGCCACACACAGGTAATATTCCCCCTCACCTAATTAATTTATATGACACATATAGCAGTCATAAAAAGACATCGACACATCACTTTGATTCAGTGTGACTTTTGTTTTATGTCTTTAACTGTTTAAATTTAGAGCGCAAAATTTATTCACTGTAAGATTTCAATCAAGTTCTGTTAATTAATTCTGGTCTCTTCTTTGAGTTACCTGGATGTCGGGGGAGGGGAACTTCCTGTTTAGGGGTAAAAAGTGCGGCTGAGGGCTGATGGGACTTTTATGCTGTAGCCAGCTGATTGGGCTGGACCAAATCTGCTGATGTCAGGGGGGATTTGGGTTAAGTTAGTTTTGATTGTGTTTAGTTTAATGAGGCAGCAATTTTGTTTACCCCCTTTGGTTTGGCCAAACTCCTACATACACTCCACTGATCTCTTTATAGGACTAATTCTTAACATTTTGGGTTGTTCATTGGACTAACTTTCTGTGAGTAAAAAAAAACCTAATTTATTTAAATTAATCCTGTATCTTGAGTCTTTACTGGTTGGTCCCTTACACTCCTGTTTCTCTCTGTATTATTTGTGTATTTGCAGGAAGGCACCACATTATCATCATGATATCTGCATTGAGGAAACCCTAAATAGTTCATCAGTATTGGAAGTTTCCAATATGTGACAGTTTTAACAGCCAACATATCAGCAGAATGTAGAAATATAAGTCTACACCAGGCTTTGTAGGGTTTGTGGAGTTTTAGGCAGAAAAATACATCTTTTTAATTCCTTGCACTTGAAACGAATGTGTTTTGTGTTATTTAAAGCACTTTGCTCGAAATGCCACTGGGAATCATTCTGCAAACCTGTTGTTTAATCATGAGGAATATTTAATGTGAAAGTATATGCTCCATAAATAGGGCCATATTTTTATTTAGTGCTCTACAGAGCTCTCTGAAGGATGTTACAGCTTTCATAAACTCGGCTGAGTCGACTGTTAGAAAAGATATTTAGCCTGTAATGTTCATATTTAGCCTGTAATGTAGTCTATCAAGATGAAAGCTATAATTTACAAGTATTTCATTATGTAAAGTGTAAGTTTACAAGCTTTACTCTTTAGAGCTCTATTTTCTTAAAGCACAAGCTTTTGAGTAAAATGCTATGCATCACTAGAAATATATGTATTTTTAATGGCACATGCATAATTATTATAGCTAAATTATTCTGCTTAGAGACATAAGAGACACAAGACAAGCTTCAAACAGCCAAAAACTACACCTCAGTTTAAACTATAGAAGAAATAGTGAATTAAACAAGTTACTATGCAGAACTTCTTGGCATTTGGACCATTTCAAGCATTAAAAATGTTTGTATTTGTCATGTAATCACTCCTTAACAATCTCTGATCTTTTAACCCTGTAGAAGTTTCAAACTTGTGCAGATTTTTGAGTGAAATTCTTTGTATTAGGTATCTATGTTGTCACGTTGAGTGCTAAAGGAATTGCTACTGGATGCCTAAATTTCCCTGTGTATAATAATCTTGTAATGAGAGCATAAGCTAACAAACTATGGCAGGTTTTGTCTCAGCAGGTGGGTAAAATCAATATTTTAGCTTTTTAAAAGGACATATGAAGCTCCGTTTTACTGTTACCGTCAAAAATACATTTAATTTATGGTGTAGGAGTAATCTAAAAATAACTACTTTCAGTTATCTCTATATTTCAGTGAAAAACATTTTTAAGCGGCAAAAATCCGCCATGCTGCATATTGACATTTTTATCATGAATTTGCGATGCTGTAAATGTGACTTCTGTGGATCCCCACAGAAAAAAAGGCGACTTATCTCAAAGGGGATTGTCCTGAGAAATAAGTGACTGTAAACAGGATCAGGGTGTGAAGTGTTAAGGTGAGACTTCTGAATTGTTTGAATAGCTGGTCATTAGCATATGGGTATCAGCAGTTAGGCAAAGATAAGGGGGTCACTTTTGAGCTCATACAATCCTGAATTTTTACACATAACACAAATTATAAAAGAGCAAGAACAAGAAGAAAGTGAGTGAATCCACCAGGGCTGGGTCATAAACTTCATTTGCACAAAGGCCATTTTTTTGTTTGACAGATGTTGCAGGGCCAGTAAATCTAAATATTTTGGTTTAACAAACATATTAGTAGTTCAATAAATCGATTTGTTTCCAAATGTTATGTATGTCTTAGCCTTTAGAGGGGAGATCAGTCTCTATCGCCCATACTGCTGTAATGGGACACTGTGGTGTCTTCTTTCTGCCATGTTTTCACTGGATTTGACTCTCATTATACTCATTCCTCTGGTTTTCATAGTTACAGGGATGTAAGGACAAAAAGAAGAGATTTTCTCCCTCACATTTCCTGAATCTGATGATATTCTGGGGGCCAGATTTGAAGCTGCGGAGGCCCTGATGTTGCCCCTGGGCCGCCTGTTGATGTAGACAGTCCCCTGGCACACCAATAATATTCTTGCAGTGAATCCATGACTCATACTTAATCTACATATTATCTTACATTAATGAAGTCCAAAACAAGGGCAGAATAAACCAGAAAATCGCATTACTGAGCAGAACATGCTCTCTGTCTATTAGACTACTTTATAATTAAGCTTAAAACTTGTTTCTACAGTAAGTTTGAAGTCAAAAATAATTATAAAGCACCCAGTATGTCTGCTTGCCCCATTAAAACGTGATGGGAGAGCTCCTCTATGGGACGGTGGGGGGTTGGCCAACAAGGAAATGAGATGTTATCGTCGGATGCTAGGCTAGTGTGAATAACTGATGTGTTGGCACCAAAAAGGTGCTCACAAAAACCCTTTTACTTTGCTTTAGTAAAGTACCACCGCAGCACAGAAGCCCCCATTAGTCTTTTACTAGCCTTGCTGGTTCGCTAATTAACTTAGTCCTTCCCGGACGACACGTAGTAACCGAGAAAGCTCACGCCTAACTACACCGTTATTTAGAAAGTGGTATTTTAAGGTGGCTTGAGTGTCGCAGGAGGCATCTGCATATTTACTACATTTAGATAACACTATTTAATTAGCTATTTATCACTCTTCAATTCGGCATAAGAAAAACAAACCAAGAGACTCTTATTTAAGCTCACTGTTATCATGAATGACACTTTATTTGATGTTTCTTTCGCGGTTGGGACCAGTATCTCCCACAGTGGAACGTTACTAACAAGGGCGGCAGCCACAACGCTGTGCCAAACCTCATTTAGATTTTGCTCAATTTTAACAACCCTCATTAAAGTCACAGCAACGTCAAGTCAATGTGTGGAAAACGATATGATAGCATAAATTCATCATTAAAATGTTTTCGGAATGGCTAAATAGCTTCCTAAATCACACGGGAGAACAAAGGCTGATTAATTAGCCATATTGTGAGTTGAGGTTACGGCTGAAGTTTAGGTGTCTCCCGTACATGGGATACACAACACTGCTAACAGGCTAACCTGATGTCCCAGCTTAAATAATGAGCTCAAAATATCACATTTTCGGTTTGATTTGTCACCCATACTAAGCTTACACACTTACCTAATAAAATAAATAACGTAAATCCAGTCAGTAAAGCTCTCTTGCAGACGTTGTTTGCCCATTTTGGCTCCATTATGTTGTTGTAAACAGGAGTCTCCCTCTGCTTTTCTTCTCCACCCTCTACCGTACAAGCTCCTTCTTCTTCGTGGGACGCAGCGCTGGCGGTGGATGATTCTGAGTGCGGGTGCCGCCCCCTGGAGGCGAATGGACCGCAGCTGCAACTTTAATTAAACTGACTGACTTTTAGTGCTGAAAGAATCAAAGTCGAAATTCATGTTGAAAATTAGAATAAAAAACATCATGTTAAGGAGATATGACGAGACCTGAAAGCAAAGTTTTGCCTGTTTGTGTAGTGTTTTTGGGTTAATTATTTTCTAACTTCTTTTTTTTAGATAAAGTGTCAATCAAATCCATGTATCTTATAGAGGGAAGTGAGAGCTTCCTTGGCCCTGCGACTATTTGATTTAAAGTTTTCGTGTTTAATTATGTACATTGTTAATTAGTTTCTTGTAAGAAGAAGCAGACCATTTAAGATTATTCTCCTTTCTGGTCCTTTTCATTTATATTTTTTGTTTTTTGCTTGTTTGTATCAAAGTGCTTTCTTTTGGTAATAAATGAAATAAATATTGAAAATGAAAAATGAATCTATAGAACTCCATATTTTTAATGAACCATGCATAAATATTAAAGCCCAGCTATTTTGTTGAAGGCACTAAAAAGCTACAAAATGTGAAGGAAATACACTGAAAAATTAAAGAACAAATGATAAATTAAACAGAACTTTTTGGCACTGTGGACCATTTTAAGCATTTACAATATTTCCATTCATCATATAATCACTCCTGAATAATCTCTGATCCTTTAATGTATTGACACTGGAATACTGACTTCATCACTGAAAATAGCTTCAGCAGTATAAATGGGGACAAAGGGGGCATTATTTTGAATTTGTTTTGTTAGGTCACATCCATCCATCCATTATCTACACCATTATCTGGATGTACTTATAAATATATCATTATCATTATCTTGGAATTGTGCAATTATTTTACTTTATTTATATTGTTATCTTCTTTTCTTTCATAAGTTTAATTATTGTTATATCCTAAAATACCCTGCACTTGGTCATTTTTAAAAATGTATTCCTAATCAAATTTATACTGGTCTTATTTTAGTGTCTGAGTCTTCGTTTTCTTACATCTATACTGTGTATAAAATCAGCTAAAACAACACAATTTTCCCTTGGAGATACAATTTCTGATTCTCAGTTATTTATACACTCATACCGAAGGGCAATTTAGGGTCACCAATTAACCTAACGAGCTTGTTTTTAGTCTGCTGGAGGGGAAAAAGAAGCAGATGTTGTAGAAGAAACTGGCATGGCATCTGAAGTTTTATACATATTACTGAGTTATTATTCAGTATGTGGGTAAATGTTTTTACATTGTCACACTGACATTATCACTGAAAAGAGCTTCAGCAGAATAAACGGTCGCTGTATCACCACAGAGATCTTGTCTGGGTGAGGTCCAGAGCAGCACTGAAACAATGAGACATGACCGGTTTGTCCTCATCTAGACGCTGCGACGTCACAGCGATAACGTGACTCAAATATCTACTGTAGCAGCCAACATCTGTCAGCCTCTCCACAGTGATGATAAAAACTCACCTTAACTTCCCCCTGAGGGTGAATCATAACAACCTGATGATGCTCTGCGGTGACTGAGGGGAAAATGTCCTCCTGATGTTAAAGGGACAGTTCGTGTTTTCACACTGAGGTCGTATGTCAACAGTAAATACAGTCGGCTGAAACTCACAGGTGCAACAGGTACACCCTAATGCAGGGGTGGGCAACTGGTGGCCTGGGGCACACTAATCATTTCCAAAAAAAAAAACATTTGAAAATATGAAGAAAACACAACAACTGCTAAATATAATTCATCAGGAGTAACCAGCACTAAATAATGCACACATTACAATAGGTGATAAAATATTTCTACTTACTGTAGATTACTGGTACATGCTTTGATTTTTACAAGTCATGAAAGAACTTACTTTGCTACGATTGTATCTCAAAAAATCTATGAGGCATTAAAATATAATACAGTCTTATTAAAAACTATCTGTGCTTTAAAAACTAGTAAACATGCATTATTTTATCACATTTAAAAGAAGCTTAAATTGGCTTTAGTTGTGTGTCATGCTCATTAAATTGTGTATTTTGAATTGTGTTTGAGTTAAAATATATTAATGTTGGTATAATGCTTTTAAGAAGTTTTATAGTTGCTATTTTTTTATTGTTATATTTCTCTCATTTAGAGTGTTACAAAATGTAACAGTGCAGCTTTGAGACACTGAAAAAAGATGTATGCAGCCCTAATAAAAGTTGCCCACCCCTGCTCTAATGGCTAATCAGCCAATCACATGAAAGAAACTCAATGCATTCAGGCATTCAAACATGGTCAAGATGACCTGCTGAAGTTTTGAAAAATGTAATTTAAAACTGAACACACTTATTTGCAAATTCTTTTCGACTTATATTAAACAGAAATAACTATAAAGACCAGATATTTGATGTTAAAGCCGATAAATTATTATTATCTTTTGCAAATATTCACTTATTTTAAATTGGACGCCTGCAACACGTTCCAAAAAAGCTGGGACACTCAGTACGTGTTTGTGAACCGAGGACACTCACTGTTGAAGCCTTGCAGTTTTTCACTAAGTGTTGAACCTCGCTCCATCCTTGCTTGTGAACATCTGAGCCTGTTAAAAGTTCCAAACAGGTGTTTTTTAAGCATTCCTCAACTTCCCCAGTCTTTTGTTGCCCCTGTCCCAGCTTTTATGGAACATGCTGCAGCATCAAATCAAATTAAGTGAATGTTCGCAAAGAAACAATAAAGTTAATCAGTTTATACATTTAATATCTATTTCTATAACATATCTATCTATTTCCAGCAGGATCCTGTCCTCAGACTGAACGGCACGGCTCATATTTGTCCAAACCAAACCGGAGCCTCATGTTTTCCACATTTGCAGCTTTGTGTCAGACTGTTCAAAGACAGTGAAGCGGACTGGGGGTGATTTTCAAAGGAGGCCTCAGCTGAATATTAGTGGAAAAAACATTTCAAATCATCTTGAGATTAAAAGCGAACACAAACCGCTCCTTCAATCCTGGTTTTAAAATCATGTTCTTCCCTGTCTTGTTGTTAAAAATGATCCTTAAAAGCTTCTCCAGTTCCTGTTTTTCACCATTTTGGTGTCATTTCCAGTCTTTGTCCATCAATCCAGATTTGTCTATAAATACTCAGAAAACACTCCCCTCCATGAAAGATGTGGGTGTAGCAGATGGTGGTGAACCACCTTCCTGCTCCACTTCTGTTGTGTAATACCTTCATGCCCACAGAAAACCAGTCAAATATGGCGTAAATCTGCAGAAAAATCCGGAACCACCACCTGCAAGTTTTACGCCTCAGGCTGCTTCTGGGTAAAGTTTGAAAGAAATTCAAGAAACTATTCAGAAGATATCACTCTTTAGTCTTGATGGCCTTTGACAAGCAAAATCAATTTAGTTTTATCCTAAAGTCGCAGAAGACGTTTGTGTTGAGTACTCATGTTCATGAGGATCATGGGGATCCACAACCTTTGACCTCTAAAATCCAATCAGCTTGACCTTGTGTCAGAGTGAAATGTGGTGAAAAATCTGTAGAAAATTCCTTAAATCAGTGATGGCATTCCCGATTAACATAAGATTTAACGTTTTTGACCTTCAATATCTCTATTTAACCTTGAGTCAGTTTGACCTTGAGTGAGAGTAGAAAATCCCTTAAATCAGTGATGGCATTCCCGTTTAACATAAGATTTAACACATTTGACTTTCAATATATCAGTTTAACCTTGTGTCAGGGTAGAAAGTCCCTCAAAGCAGTGATGACATTAAAGATTAATTTAAGACTCAATGACTTTGACCTTCAAAATCTCAGTTTGACCTTGTGTCAGGGTAGAAAATCCCTTAAAATAGTGATGACAGTCCAGATCAACTCAACTACTTTAACCTCTAAAATCAAATCAGTTTGACCTTGAAAAAGAGTAAAGTTTCCATTAAATATGAGAAGGCATTCCTGATTAACTTAAGATTCAATATCTCAGTTTGACCTTAAATCAGAGAAGGAAATCCCCTAAATCAGTGATGGCATTCCTGATTAACTTAAGACTTAATGACTTTGACCTTTAATATTTCAGTTAGACCTTGTGTCTGAGTAAAAAAATCCCTTAAAATCAGTATTGGCAGTCCTAAATAACATAAAACTTAAAGGACTCAACTTTCACTATCTCAGTTTGACCTTATGTCAGACTAGAAAATCCCTTAAATCAGTGACGGCAGTCCAGATTAACATGTAAAATCAAATCAGTTTGACCTTGAGTTCGCCAACATTTGCTCAAGTTAAAGTTTGAAGTTGTGATTCCAGACTTAAATCCTTTATTTGAGTCTTGGATGAAATAGGCACGAGTTGCCACTTAGTTATATTTTATCCTTTTAAGGTGGAATGGGGAAGAGCTGGACAATATTTTGATTTAACTGATATATATTTTTGTTTTAGTTACAGGTAGATTAAAATCAAGGTTTTTCCCCCGTCCTAGTTATCACTCCCTTTGCCCCACCTGTGGGTGCTTTCAGTGCTGATGTAGTTAAGTCTGCCTACATCCAAACTATATAAAGTAATTTAATTACATAGTTAGGCCTGCATTCCAAAGCTAAGAGGGAAATTTAGCTTAGTGAGATCTTTTGATCAAATTAAGGCAACAATTGTCTTTTTAGTAATTTCTGTGATTAGTTTGTGATTTTTGTCTCACAAAAATCATGTTTGAAAAACCTAAACGTCGCCCTCTTATTAACGTGAGAAAGCAACAGTCTGGATTCACCATCAGTTGTTTTGTTTGGTTGAGCGCCCCCTGGTGGTGGATTTAGCACTCCATTGGATGCCTTACCTGATGATGAAAAAGGTTTGCAGTAAAGAAATAAAACTTGAAGCATGACTGAATGATTCTTCACTGTATTTTGCAGCTTTTAAAATTAAAAAAGGTTTCTGTCAGACGTTAAGAACAAAGCAAAGATACAGTCGAGGGTGCTTGAGAAATGGAGGCTATTGCTCAAATTGTGTTCTGTTCCTTTTTTCATCCCGGTAAAGTTATGTGCAAGGCTATTTTTTCATGAATTTCCTTCAGAGTGTCTTCGTCACGGGGTGAAATGAAGCAGTAGAGGTGGAAAATGTCACAGAAAATAGAAACAGCAGCGGGGACACAGGAAAAGAACAAGCAGTGGAACAGGGAAGCGATTATTAACCGTTTGAGAACAGAGGAAAGAAAAGAGATTTAAAATGTACCTGGAAACAGAAGCTGCAGATGAAAAGTGCTTCAGAGGATGACAAACCTTTTTTTGGTTGAGCTAATACAGACAGTCATATCTACAGTAGAAACAAACACACAGGCTGCCTCTCTTCGGCCAGAGTCACACCTTTAGTTATTTACACCTTTTGTTTTTAGTAGTGTTCTTCTTCATTATTCTTTCAGAGACTCTTAATGTACAGAAGCTCCTCCTCATGCCGGGTCCGTTCTCGTGCCTCCAAACTCTTCCTCTGTGGTTATGGGGGAGGACGAGGAGGACGAGGAGGAAGAGGAGGAGAGAGGAGGAGGGTCAGATCAATAATGTTACCGAGCCAGTGATAAGAGAGAGAGAGAGAGGGAGGAATGAAGGTGAAGTCTTCACTCAGTGGTATCATGTCTCTGGAAGCTGGTTGATGTCAGTCAAGTTGGTGTCGTTGAGGATGACTTTGATTCGATCCAGAGACTCCGCCTCTCGTATTCGCTCCAACTGTACCTGCACAAACAAACAAACAAATCAATCAACCTTTATTTGTACAGCATCAGTTCACAACAAGCGTTATCTCAATGCACTTTACAATAGAGCAGCCTGAAGACATCGATTTCATCGACGTATTGCCCAGCCCTACGTTCTCGGCAGAGGCAGTCAGCAGAAATGACAACAAAGAGGTCAAAAACGATGTTCTAACAGGTTCTTCGCTCTTACCTGAAGAGTCTGAGAAAGTTTGACGAAGTCCTTCTGGACCTGCTCGCTGACGTCCAGCTCGGTCTGCAGCCGCTGGGCTTTGTCTCTCTCGTCAAAGACTTGACGCTCTAGTGCACTCTGTGGTGAAGACAACACAAAAACACACTCAGATTAACCCCAATCACACCCTGCAGGGATTATTGCAGCTCCTTTCAGTCTGGTGTCCCTCAGAAATCCCTCCATAAACTACAACATGACCAAAACCCTGCTTGCTTGCAAGTAAGTAAACAAAACAAAGCCTCTGCTTAGGAGTAGAGGAAGACAACACGATGATTGTAGAAGACAACGTGACATAAAGGGGTAAAAAACAAGTCACAACAAGCACAGAGGACCGTTTCAAGCTGCTGAAGAGTTTATTTGATGACTGTGGGCAGAGACAGGCTAACACTTCCCATTGACTCCCGTTGTTTGAGCTAAGCTAATCAGCAGTGGGTGAGCTCTGCCCGTCTCTTCCTTGTTACTGCACGCACAGTTTAAAGAAAGGAGTCTATCTGCTTGTCATGGACTCAGGAGCGAGGAAAGACACAAAAAGAAAAAAAATGTCCTTTTAAAGATCCCTCCTGACAGTAAAACATGGACGACCTTCTGAGAGTTAAAACTGTAAATAAGACTTTTGTGTTGTGCCTACAGCCCGTCCCTTCTCTTTTGAAAACACTCCCTCGTTTCCCGTCACATCCTGAGTGCTTTATGTTTCCAGCACCTCATTTAACCACAATAAACACATTCGGCTCCGCTATCATGAATTTAATATTAATGTATTCAGGGTCGGGTTTCTTCTTTATTAGCTCAGGTTGTCAACAGCATCACGCGGCCGCTTCAAAAACTGATCCAAGAGGGAAACAGTTAAAAAATGATCGTCTCACTCTGATAAAGAGCTGCGATTGATGAGGTAAAATCAAAATATAATAAGTGGCAAACTTTAACTTTTAAGCATTTTAAGAAATAATGAGGTACAATAGGCTTAAAATAAAAACCTTAGAATAACAGCTGTCAAAGTTTTAAACTGTAAAATAAGAATAGAACAAAAAAACAAACTCAGCACAATAAAGTCATTTAAATAATATAATGCCAAAAATCCTGGACTGAAGTTGATTAAAAGATTTATGAAGAAAAAAGTTGAAAAACATATTAACATTTTTTAAGTCATTTAAGAAGGAGGCTCTGCGTAACAATTAATAGCTACACAGTGAAAAATGTTTGAGGATTTATATGAAAAAAAGAAAATTAGTGAAAAAATGTATACCTGTACCGAATATGAAGAGGATAAACATATCCACTTTAAAATGATTAAAGATAGTTCACTTTCAGGTATGAGGGTTAATGTTGTTCATTGATAATGTGGATAAATTTGATTTTTATTTTACTGGAACATTAAATTCTGACTCTGGGCTTAAAACCTTCTCTTGGAGTCCTCAGAGAAATAAGTTACCATCTTGTTTGTATATGTTATAAGACATCATTGGGGAAGAATGTTTAAAATGGCAGATATTAATTGTTAATTTCAGACTTTAGGAGCAAATATTCAAGGAGAAATTGGTATTTAAATACTCTGTTTTTACTGAATTCAACCTCGCCCTTTCAGTAACTTTAATTAATTTCTTATTTAAATTTGTTTATTCACAAAGCCATGTACTGGATCAGTTCAAATCTGTTTTTATTTTTTTTAAATATATATATATTTTTTTTTCATTTGTTTTCTTAAACATATATTGGAATTCTTTATTTAATTGTTTTTATGGTGTTTGATATGATACAGACTTATGATTATCATTGCCAGTTTTATTATTTAGAATATTTGGGCATATATTTAGGCTTTTATTTTGAAAGGTTTGGTGATGTGGATATGGTGGGGCTGGTTAGACAGAACGCACCTTTGAAGTTAAATGTTTTTTTTTTTTTCAGACATTACGGATCAAATTAAGCAAACGATCATTCATATCTTTTGTTACTTTAACCTGTTATCTTCATATTTAAGTGTGTTTGTTCCCGACCTTTGCAGCGCTGAGCTCTTTGAGCTGCTGCTCCAGGCTGCTCTTCAGGCCCTGGACGCTCTCCAGTGTTTCACTTTTCTCTCTGAGGCTGCTCTGCAACTACAAACAAAAACACACATACAGTTAATACAATAATCAGATGATTATATAAAAAAACATAGAAATAATCTTTAAGAAATGAGGGTAATTATACTGGAGGGTGCCACACCTTGAGCTCTTTTTGCAACCTTTAAATTTCAACCCAGAAAAATCCCAGACTTGCTTGTTCACACTACGAGCAGATATTCCGTTAATCAGTCCATGGAGGGGTGAGGGGCATTTGTAGGTGTAGGTAAGTTTCAGGGTAAAATCTGGATGAAAAACTCAGCGGCTGAGCTCCCCTGGATAAATTCTGACTGATGTTTTGGCCTCTGAGGGGCAGTAAAGCACCGATTAACCCTGAATCTGATTAATTATTAAGATAAATTAAAGTCTGTAAGAGACCAAAACCACAGAGCATTTACATTTACCTAAAAAAGTGTTTTTCTCCTACAAAGCAGTGGCTCTTAAATGGTGTGGAGTTTTGGATAATCACTTTATAATAACAACAATACAACAACTACTACTTAATGTTTTTTTAATTGAACCAATCAATAAATCACTAATTAAAAACAAATTTCTATATATATCTACAGACTTATCAAATTGTCTATTTCTGTCCTTGTCCTATTAGTTTTAATTATCTATTTAATTATTTTTATTGTGGCTATTCTGGTTTTATATAAGTTGTTCAGGTATGCAGCAATACTTCAGTGACCAGCTTCTTTTTTTGTTGTTTTTCTAAAAAGAAAAAAATGGATACTTAACTCTTAACAAAGTGTTTTAATACAATTGTATACATCTGCAAAATCCAATAAAATAAGATGAAAAAAACTGCAAACTTATTTCCTTTATTATGCATTCAAAAAGAATGGATTTGAAATTAAAAAAAGCAAAAAAAAACATGAATATTAAAATAAAAAAAAAATGATGATTCAATGAAATATATTTGTGTTTAAAAACTTTTTTTTTTTTTTACAAATCCATCCACTTTTTTTGCACAAACAGTTTTGTTTCCATTTCAACTTTAATCTCGTGGGCGGGGCATTCTCTGGAGGGATGTAAGAAGCCTCCTGATTGGTCAGTTTCACGGTGCGACAGTGAAACTGACCAATCAGCGCACTGAAAACAGTGATGTGTTCAGTTGAGCCAGCGAAACATGTTTACAGTTTGAAAGGCTCCCCCATCGCCTCAATGTGAGAGAGGTAAATACGTGTTCATCGACATTTTTCCTTTGCAGTGAAACTGAAACTAAAACCTGAACCCTTCATGACATTTTCAGCCAAATTACCTTCATATAAACCTTCAGAGTTTCCCTCAGTGAGGTGTCATACTGCATGATACTCAGTACAGGTGTCCTCACCTGATCCTTTTCTGTCTTTATCCGCTCCAGCTCCGTCTTCAGACTGGAGAAAGAAGCTGTGGAGGAAAAGTTAGAAAGTTTGGATTATTCACCATAACTTAGATCAGGGGTTTCCAAAGTGTGGGAGAGTCAGCCTCCCCGGTAAGAAGGTTTCGCCTGCGCCGGCTGCCAACAAAACCCCAAATTAATTGGGTTTCAAAGATGAATTAATATAAATTAGTCCTTGATTAATTGTTTTGTATTTTTAATAATTATTATCATAACACATTACACTCAAACAATCTTGTTTAAACATCTCTCATGTTTTTGAGCATATTTAGGAAAAAAAATGTTGGAAAACTTTTTTTTCCTCTTTATTTAACTCATTTGTCTTTTCTGAAAAAAGAACAAAAAACAAGATTTTAATTCAAAACGTCTTTGTCTTGTCAGAAAAGTTAAGAATACTTTTGACCTTTTTGTCCATAATTTGGCTAAATCATTTCAAAAATGACAACAAGAAAAGCAAACAAAAGATGGCCTATAAAATGACCATCTTTATTATCATGAATGATGATTCAATTTTTGAACCCCAAAATTAACACCAACTTTTTTTAAACATATTTATTTATATTTTTGTATATATACACATTATATATATCTTTTTATCTGTTATAAATAACTGCTACTGGAATCCTAATTTCCCTGAGGAAGTTTTTCCAAAGTGATTGATAAAGTTCCATCTAATCCAATCTTTAATAGGGTTTCAAAAATGAATGAAAAAAATTATTAATCCATTGGTTTATTTTTATTTATTAAAATATTATAATAAAAAATTACACTCTTAAACAATCCTGTTTAAATATCCGTGTCATGCCTTTGAGCATTTAAAAAACATTTTTTTGAAAATATTTTTTCTTGATCTGTATTTACTTTAAATCTAATTTTTGCTTTCTGAACAAAAGGAAAAAACAGACAAAAAGAGACTCAAACAACAAACCTCAAATTTTATAAAAAGGCTGATGGACGGTCATCAAAATGTCCATTTCTTTTTTGACGACATTCCAAAACATTTCAGTCAGAAGTGTTAATTTTCTTTGAGGGCACGGGGTGTTCATATATTTGATTTTGATAACTGTTGGTGTAAATTCACAATCGATAATGCTTAAGAAACTGAGTACCCCGATCCACCTCTATACTCTCTCTGTCTGAGACGTGGGTCCAGTCTACTCTGACTGGTCGACTCCAGTCCCTCCGCAGTGGTCTACACTGCAGTAAGTGTTCAGTTCAGTGACATGTTTTCAACAGCTCTGCACTCTTCCTACAGTCTGTGCTCTGCTCTGTGCCCAAACCACTGATGTAACAATGGTAGGTCTGCCTGGGAGGGATCAGCCACTTGGCAGCTACTGGTGCTTTTTATAGGATGTCTTATGGACAGTTACTATATACTTATTGCAACTTTATATTTATGTTTTATTTTATTTTACCTGTATTTTAAGCTCAATATTATGTGCCAACAAAACATTCTGTCTGTTATTTCATGACCCTGTTTGTTTATTGTTTTTTATGTGTTTGTTAAAAAACAAAAATATAATAAGAAAGTATATATAAAAAGGCAAATATAACTTTAAAATTATATCTTCAAGTCTACAAAAAAAGAAAAAAACTTAAAAAAACAAAATTGGCTTCAATACACATACACATGCCTAAATTGCACAATAAGTTGGCCATATATAGGTTTTGTTTTGAATGTAAAATATGTCAGTAAAATCTGTTATTGAAGGATTACAGGGGACTAAAAAGCATTTTAGCAGAAGGGAGCAAAGACAGAAAGAGCCAACAGTGCACAAGTAAGAAGTTAAAGAGCAGAAACAAACTGTAGTTGATGCAGGTGCAGCAGAAATTATCATGCAGAGAACATAAACAAGTTAAACCCCGAAGATTTAATATAATTGCAAATTATAGGTATTCTAGACTAGTATGATGATTAATTACACTTTGGTATCAAATGTTGGCGATCACTGTGCAGTTAAGACAGTTTACAATCCTGAATTCCAGTGAAGTTATGTAAAAAAAAATAAAACACAATGACTTGTAAATCCTTTCCAACCTGAATTCAATTGAATAAACAATAAAAGACAAGATATTTAATGTTCAAACTGATAAACTTCATTGGTTTTTTTAAATGTTCACTTATTGTGCATTCGATGCCTGCAATATGTTCCAAAAAAGCTGGGACGGGGCAACGAAAGACTGGGAAAGTTGAGGAATGTTCAAAAAAACACCTGTTTGGTAAACAGGTTAATTAAAAACAGGTGAGCGTCATGATTGGGTAGAGAAGGAGCAAATAATTCAACAGTTTAAGATCAGCATTCCTCAACATACAATTGCAAGGAATTTAGGGATTTTATCATCTACAGTTCATAATATCATCAAAAGATTCAGAGAATCAGAGAAATCTCTGCACGTAAGCAGCCAAGCAGAAAACTAACACTGAATGCCTGTGACCTTTGATCCCTCAGGCTGCACTGCATTATAAATCAGCATCATTCTGTAAAGGATATCACCACGTGGGCTCAGGAACACTTCAGAAAACCATTGTCAGTTAGCACAGTTCATTTCTACATCTACAAGGTCAAGGTCAAACTCTACCATGCAAAGACAAAGACAAATATCAACAACAAAGTGGAAAAGTCTGCTGTGGTCTTTTCCAGAGACAATGAAGACACATTCTGCACGTGGTACAACAGCGTGGCTTCGTAGTTAAAAATGCAGGTACTAGTTTATCAGTCTGAAAATTAAATATTTTGTCCTTGTAGTGTCTTCAAATGAAAATATAGGTCAAAAAGAATTTGTGAATCACTGTGGTCTGTTTTTATTTGACTGTTTTCCAGAAATTTTTGGTCACAAATAAAATGATTCAGAGGACTTGTATTTTTATTGCGATTGTATAAAAACAAAAAAACATTATTTGATTTCTATTGCATCATATCAAAGTTTAAAAATCTGGTAAAGTGAAAAAAAACAGACATCTCTGAGCCTCTGGCAAACTTACATTCAATCAAGCTGCTTCCTGATTTGTGTTTTTTGGGACATGGCTTCTGAAAAGGTCTCAAACTTTTCTATTTAACTCTCAACAAGAGTCTGACAGGATAAAGCTGGATCTGGGGCATGTTTTGTAAACTTATCGGGTGTGATTTGGCGGAGAATTAAGAAGTCATCTTTATGGTTTCTACATCAGCATCAGCTCTTGTCCTTTGGGTAATAGTTTCTACAACACAAATGTTCATGCTGTTGGTGCACACATACTGTGAGTCTATGCCTCCCAACGATGTTTCTCATAAACAGAAAATAATCTGAATTCACAGTGAAACATGTTTTATATAATCTGTGCAGCAGGACGACAGTGAGGTGAACCATCCATAAAAACACATCCGAGCCGCTCGAAGGGCCCGTTTACACGACAGCGTTGTCACCAGAAACAGAAAGTGTTTTTCTTTGCGTTTTCAAAAGTCTGCGTTCACACGGAGATGATGTGATAACGATGTGTGCTCACACGAAACCTTTCTCCACACGAAAGAACGACTGAAGACATCATAACCTATCATTCATCATTTTTCATGAAGAAACTGGAAACCAAAACTGAATCAGGCTCTTTAGCAGTGATTCTTAAACTTTTTTGCTTTAATTCACCCAAAATTGCACTTAAAGGGATAGTTCAGTTTTTTGAAGTGGGGTTGTATGAGCTCCATATGGCCACGAAGTACATTAGATGCAGTAGAAAGTTCTCTCCTCTCCCTCAGTAAGTCACAGTCTGTAAAAGTTTGTGACGCAGAACCAAAAAGTAACACCACAGTTTAAGAGCATGCTACCTAGAAATCTTTTGAGTGCATTAACTTCTCGGAAAAATAAATTTTATCTGGAACTCGTGGCAGTGCTGCGGGGAGGAATACGTGACGTGAGTCAGTTAGTTCCAGATAAACCCTGGTTTCAAAAGTTTGCAGTTCTCGTGTAAACAGAAAGCGCAAACGCAAAAAAAACCTCTCAGTTTTCGGCTGTTTTCGGCTGTCGTGTAAATGGCATCCAAAACTGTTAGAGACGTGAGTGGAAGCAGGACATCTAAAGCTAACTGCTGCTGAACACACAAGCAGGTGGTTAGTCGGCTCACTCAAAACGTTTGTCATACCTTCCAAGATGTCTGAGTGAAAGTGATGAATGGAGAGGAAACAAAAGAACAATCAGACCAGAAAGACGAGACCATCCAGGAAACAAAGGAGAGTTCGTCTGATGAAGTTTTACTAAATATGATTGGTTAATTATCTGCCACACATGTGATTGATGGTTTGATCTGCAGGTTTGAGACTCACCGATCTCCTCCTTGCAGCCCTCGATCTCCAGCTGCAGCGTGTCCTCCAGGTTCTCCTTCAGACACTGCTCCGCCTGAATCTGCTCCTTCAGGAAGAGGATCTCGGCTTTCAGCTTCTCCTCCATGTGATCGGCCGACGTCCGTAGTGAGACCAGGTCCTCTCGTAGCCTTACCACCAGGCTTTGCAGCTCCTGAGGAAGAATTAAACAACATGGTGGGCGTCAACGGGAGGGATTATCACAACATTCAGCACAGTGTTAATTTTGTTGACTAATTATTTTCATCATAGTTTTCGTCAACAACCTTTTTTCCCCTGACAAAAACTAGACAGTAACTAATAACAACAAGTGCACATGGACAAAAGCTAAAACTAAATTAACTGACATTTTCATCAACAAATAAAAACTAGACTAAAATGTCTGACAGAGACTTAATCCAATCAGACCTAATTTGGTCATGTAGAAATTAGGGACAAGTTAGGAATATATCCAATCACAGCTACTTTGGTTGTGTGGAAAGGTTGGATGAGTTCAGAGGGACATCCAATCACAGCTGCCTTAGCTTGGTGGTGGTGGGATAAGTTGTGGAGCGATCCAATCAGAGCTCCTCTCTTTATGAATTGATATATTCATGTAGAGCAGGTTCACTGTTTGTTGTCAGTTCTGGTATTGTAACTGAGATGCTCTGCCAGGTAGCCTAAATTAAGGTGACTGCATTTCACACAAAAGTTCAATTTGTTTCTGTTCATTTATACATTCAGACTTTACGAGCATTCAATAAAGGGTTATTAGATCTTTCATTTATCAAAGTGTAAAACATGACTTCAGAAATTCAAGGAAACATAAAAAATGCCTTACCCTTTACACTTCATATTTTAGTCGACTAAATTCACAGTAGATTTCATCGACTAAAATGTGAAATTTTTCTCAACCAAAAGTAGACTAAAATTAAAACATTTTAGATGACTAAATTATGACTTAAACTAAAATATATTTTAGGCAAAAGGGACACAAAAAACTGCCCCTAAAAGAGCTGCTCAAAAGACTCGACTCATTCGCGAACGTCACATCTCTAGCCCAAACCACCGCAGACGTGCTTGCAAGTAGGTCAACAAAACAAAGCCTCTGTTTAGGAGTAGAAGAAGATAATACGATGAAAGTAGAAGATAACGCAACATAAAGGGTCAAAAAAATGAGTCACAACAAGCACACAGGGCCGTTTAGAGTTGCTGAAGAGTTTATCTGATGACTATTGGCAGGCTAACACTTCCCATTGACCCCCAGTGTTTGAGCTAAGTTAATTAGCGGTAGGCGAGCTCTGCCTGTCTCTTCCTTGTTTCTGCACACATAGCCTAAAGAATGGAGTCTATCTGCTTGTCATGGACTCAGGATGGTAAAGTTGTAACTTTTATACTTCTCTCATGTTGTAAATAACTGTAAATAAACCATACCATTGTGTCAGTTTAAATGTAAGGTTTGATTCGAGTTGCTGCTTGGGATCTGCTGGATTTGGGGTCGTCCATGTTGTGCCTTGGCCACCCCAAAATGGAGCATAACAGCACAACCGATTAAAAACTTGAGTCAAACTCCAGCTGGCATCATATTTCTGCCCGTGGAAAGATGCACTGTATCTCTCATAAACACCTTTTGGTACCTTGATGCCATACTTACAGGTTTAAATGTTACGTGAGCAGCGAGCTTTACCAAAAACAGGTCTGAATGTCCTGGGATCATCAGCGTTACTCCACCTCCACTGCAGCAGGGCCCACTCTCCCTGATCCTGATTCACAGCCAGAGGAACCCTCGGCTCACAGTGAGAGCGTGGGAGGAGTTGTTGATCACAGTTGTAAAACAGATAGTACTCCCGCCCCTGCCAGTGACTTAAAAATGACTTTTAGTGACTCTTAATTACAGAAAATGAGCTTCTGGAGCCACAGAGATGCCGAGGCTTCACCCCGCTGTACTGGAGGGGTGTGTTTTCAGGTGTTGGATACTCTATCCTCTGTGCTGTGAACAGGAACACCATCTCTCTCTGTGACAGTTTTTTAATCAAGTCCACGCTCTGTTAGCTGGGAGCAGGAAGCGCTGAAGAGATAAATGAAACTTCTCTTATATGCAACTAAATTAAATTCACGCACCGTGAGAATGAAAGTCCACTCCTGACCTCGGTTCTGGTGAAACTGACGAAAGAATCTTTATTTACAGAGCACGTTAGGCTGATCTACAGAAGGAAGAAGATATCTGATGTTGCTCGAGGTCAGGGGTCTGCAACCTTTCCAGTCAAAAGAATATTTAAAGGGATACACCAACATTTTTGCTGTTTTCATGTCTTGTCTCACTCCCGAGTCCATGACAAGCAGGTAGACACCATTCTTTCGACTGTGTGTGCAGTAACAAGAAAGAGACGGACAAAGTTCTTCCACTGCTAGCTAGCTTAGCTCAAACACTGGGAGTCAATGGGTAGTGTTAACCTGCCTCTGTCTACATTTATCAGATAAACCCTTCAGCAGCTCTAAACAGTCCTGTGTGCTTGTTGTGACTCATTTTTTTTTACCCCTTTATGTTACATCATCTTCTGCTATCATCCTATTATCTTCTTCCACTCCTAAACAGAGGCTTTGTTTTGTTGACCTACTTCTGCTGAGGTTTTTGTGAGAGATGTGATGTTCGCAAACGAGTCGAGTCTTTTTAACAGCCGTTTTAAGTGAACAATGAGAACTGATCTGCAGTTCTGAGTGAGCCGTTCGTTTGTGAGCCATTCTTAAATGCAAATTGCCTGAAAATTTTGACAAGAAAATTACATAAAGCGTAAAACTCCTCCGCATATTCTGGTTAAAATAGGTAAGTGTGTGAATCTTTGTCAGTCCCGAAAAATCATCCTCGTCCTTTCTTACAAAATCAGCCATAATCCTGAGTACCAATCTTCTTCTACTCCTAAACGCAGGCTTTGTTTTGTTGACCTACTTACAAGCATGTCTGCGTGGTTTAGTTTCGTATATATATTTCTTTCGAAAATTAAATTAAGTGCTAATCTTGGTCTAAAAATAAATAACAATGCAGTAAAAAAACGAGTCACAACAAGCACACAGGGCTGTTTAGAGTTGCTGAAGAGTTTATCTGATGACTGTAGGCTGAGGCAGGCTAACACTTCCCACTGACTACCAGTGTTTAAGCTAAGCTAATTAGCGGTACCCGTCTCTTCCTTGTTTCTGCATGCACAGTTGAAAGATTGGTGTCTACCTGCTTGTCATGGACTCGGGAGTGAGGCAAGAACCAAAAACAACAAAAATGTTGGCGTATCCCTTTATAGAGAGCTTTAAAGTTGACGTACTTGCACAGTGTTGGGCATCTGAAAGTCCTCCTGTTGCTGCAGCTCCACGTGCAGCCTGTGTTTCCCCTGCAGGCTCTCGTTGTCTCGCTGAAGTCGGCCCAACTCATCCGCCACCTGCTCCCTCGACTTCACCAGCACCGCCTGAAACAAACAAATAAAACCAAAGTAAACGTCTCCATCTCATCGTGTGTCAGTTTCTCCGTCACGTTGGGTCGTCGGCAGCGTGACAGGAGGGCAGAGTTTTCTTTCATTCTCCCCGCGGAGCCATCGGTCTGTTCGGTGTTACACTGAAGCTGAATTAATGGAAGTGTGAAGACCCATTTTTCATCAGATCAAAGCTGGAGGCAGCAGAGGGGATGTCTCTCTCCTCTTTGTTGTTTGTGTGACGGCACAGCGTCGCTCATTATTGAAAAGGCTTCTCGTCTTTCACTCCCTTTTTCTTACAAGTTGGACAACGATCAGCTTCAAAGACGGGGGTACACCCACAGTTTTGGTAAGATTGTGGCAGCTATTGCAGGGGTCAAAAGTGCGTAAATGTTTTCTTTTCTGTCGGGAGAATGAAGCAACAGCGGGACAAATGTAACTTCTGTTTAATGAACAGAAATCCTGCAGCCAAGAGCTCCACAATGCCAGCAAACACATTTGGTGGGGAGAAGGAGTGACGTTACATAACGGCGTGTTTCATGTTCAAAATCTGCTCCCACATCTCCGAGCTTTCAGATATATCTCATCCAATTTGGCTCTTTTATCCTTAAATCAAGACCCTGAAGCTGCAGCTTTTTCACCATCACTTTGAAGCAATTATTCCCTCTAATGTCTTCATATATTTTAATACTTTTCTGTTTTTGTTTAATTTTTAGCCATTCTTTTCAACAGTTAAGCTTCTTAAAATCCTCTTTTTCCTCTGTTGCCTTAACTTCTACAATTTTCTGTTCTTTTTGTACTTCCCTATCTCCTTTTTCTGATTTCTTTTTTTTGTAAAACAGTATTTTTATTTGTGTTGCTCTAAGGATAGTTTCATTACACTGCCTTTATATCTATTTTACCTCTCATGCCATCTTGTTGCTTCACCCCTTAACTGCTTTTATTTGGGTTCATCTCTTGAATTATTCTTATCTCCTTTATTTGCTACAACCCTGGTCATCATGTTCTTAATTTATGTTATTGCACTCTTGTGGTGCAAGAGGTCTTGTAGGAAGTTTTCATACCTACAGTTCGGTAGAATCACTTAAACCATCATCCCTCTTCTTCTTCTCGTAATAAAAGAAGAAACTTGACAGGAATTCTGTTAGTCAAAGTCCACAATTTACACGTATTGGGATATATATCGTATCGTGACCTCCACATCATACCGTGAGTTTGCTGGAAATACTCAGCCCTTGTCAGAGGAGGGAAGCACATGACACTTAAGTTACCCATTTTCCAGTAACCTTGCAGTTCAAGGATTCTGCAACATGGCTGGGCGAGTTATTGTCAAAATGTGGAAAACTGCCCTATCTCACAATGCAAAACAAATAGCAAAAAAGTTCCTGGATCCACATCCTGAGTCAGATCACCACCAAAATCTAATCACCTTTCACTTGTGCCATCACCAACACTGCTTGAAAATGTCATCCAAATCCGCTGAGAATTTATTAAGTAATTAGCAAAAATGTGGAAAAGTGCCCCATCTCACAATGCTAAAATATCCTTTAAAAGTTTCTGGAAGGTAATTGTTAAAAATCTGATCCCCCATCCTATAATATGTGGGTCGAGAAGGTTCAGGAAATCCACGACATGGAGCACAAAACTTCTGCTTTGAGATTACAAAGAGAAATCTCTGTTGCTAGGTACACTGAATATCACAATATCTCTGTCATTTTTAATTCTCATGTTCTAAGTTCTCTTCCAAGAAGGAAAAGAAGAGCAAAAATGGAAAAATATACACTATTATTGTATTTGATGATGTAATTACAATAAAAACTAAGTAAAAAAAAAAAAAAGTTCCAGGATCTGCACTTGAATTTGGATCACTAATAAAACTGAATCGATTGGTCCTTTACCCATTTCTGATCTATCCTGAAAACTTCATCAAAGTCCGTGTACATTTTTTGAGCTGTTAACAAACAAACTAACAAAAATAACCTCCTTGGCAAAGGTGATAATCATGGCGAGTCTACTGTAATACTTTGGCACACGCTGACGTCTACACTTAAAGTCCAAATACTGAATTTAGTCAAGTGTCCCTTTAATCCTATGAGACAAAATTAGCCATGGAGTCAAATATATATTTACATTTCTGTTGTTTTTCCATTTTCTTACATCAATGCCCACTGCTTTTCTTCATCATGGAGAAGGAATCAAGCTCCAAACATCATATGGTGCAATGATAATGTCAACCTTGGGGCCCAGAGTGTGTGAGAAATGTTTTTTTTTTTTTATTTCTTGTCCTTCAATTCCTGTTTTTTCACCTGCCCACTTTCTCCTGGATATGTTTGTTTCCTGTCTTTTTATCACCACCATGGTAAATACTATTATTACTTATAAACAGCTTTTTATACCGCACAGCTAAATACAATCAATAGCATTTAAATATGGAAACATCGCGACCTGGGGCTCCACATCATGTCAGCACACATTTGTGTTGTTGAAGAAAAGCCACAGAGGCAGAGAAACTGATACCCAAACACAAACACTGCAGTATCCCCGAGCCGTGTCTCAGTTTGGCTGCACGTCCGCCTGTTGTCAAAACAAAAATTAGTGTTTTTTTCTGATAGGGCGAAAGTCCCGACAGCCTCCGCAGATTCTGACACAACAGAGAGATTCAAACACAGCTGGTGAGAGATACCAACGCAGGGCTGAAGGAACAATCTGCTGCTCACCATCTGCTCCTGAGTGCTCCGCTTGGCTTCACTGAAGGCCTGCTGTAGTGTGCCGAGCAGTGTCTCCGACTCCTGGACTCTTTGTAAGAGGGCGGACACCTACGAGAAAGAAATAAACAACTCAAGGTTCTGGACAGCTTTCCTTTAAAGGGACACGCCAACATTTTTATCTTTTTGTGTCTTGCCTAAATCCTGAGTCCATGACAAGCAGATAGACTCCATTCTTTAGACTATGCCTGCAGTAACAAGGAAGACACCAGCAGAGCTTGCCCACCGCTAATTAGCTTAGCTCAAACACTGGGAGTCAGTGGATAGTGTTAGCCTGCCTCCGCCTACAGTCATCAGATAAACTCTTCAGCATCTCTAAACGGTCCTGTGTGCTTGTTGTGACTCAATTTTTCAAAGTGTAATTGTTCTGTTATCGTCTACTATCATCATATTATCTTCTTCTACTCCTAAACAGAAGCTTTGTTTTGTTGACCTACTTCCACTGTGGTTTTTAAATTTGCAGGCAATTTGCATTTAATTGCAATTATCGTTCACTTAAAAGAGCTGCTCAGAGGACTTGACTCGTTTGTGAACATCACATCTCTAGCACATACCAACACAAAAGTAGGTCAACAAAACAAAGCCTCTGTTTACGAGTAGAAGATAATATGATGATAGTAGAAGGTAACGTAACATAACGCTGTAAAAATACAGAAGCAGGCTAACACTTTCCACTGACTCCCAGTGTTTGAGCTAAGCTAATTAGCAGCAGGTGAGCTCTGCCCGTCTCTTCCTTGTTACTGCACACAGTCAAAAGAATGGTGTCTATCTTGTCACGGACTCCGGAGTCTTGCAAGACACAAAAACAAAAAAAACTGGCGTATCCCTTTGAGCGCTGTGATAACTAAATTAATTCACAGAGTCCAAACCTTAACTGCAGTTTCCTCGTTTCCCGCTTTGACTGAATCTTCTAAACTCTGTTTCTCAGTCATCGTCCTCTCCAGCTGATCGTTGGCCTGACGCAACATCACCTGCAGCTTCTTCACCTGGAAAACATCAAGATGGACAGCTCCTTCAGGTTCACATTTTCACATTACAAAGAATAGATCTGACATTTAAAAAAAAAAAACTCATAAGATGCTCAAGGGCCTCAGCGGAGAAACAGACCTGATCCTTTGTGTCAGCCTCCTGTCCTTGAATGACCTGCAGCTGCTTCTCGTAGTTTGTGCACATATCACATCGACGGCCGAGCTTCCTGCCTGCATTTTTCACCTGGTGACAGAGTAAGAAAAAGGTAATGAAGTCTTACAGGAAAACAACATGAAACCTTTATTTCTCCCCTGGAAGACAGAGGACGGGCAGGAGCAGTAGCCATATTGTTATATTTATTTATATTTGCAAGTTGTTTTTCCTTTTCTGATACCTGTGTGCTTTTTTTACCCTCTGTGCTTGCTATGCTGTTGGAATCTTAATTTCCCTGGGGGAGTCTTCAAAGGGGATTAATAAAGTCCTATCAAATCAAATCTAATCTGGATGACCACTCCCGCAAACACATGTGGCCAACAATAATGACAGCAAAGAAGAAGAAAGAGGAAGGATGCAGCGCCTATTTTCTACCGCCTGGGCTCAGATTTTGATAAATGCACATCACAAGGTCTGTGTCCAAAAAGTGGGCACATTAGAAAAGCTAGCTGATTTTTTATAAAAAATACATTTTCAAACAAAGAATTTCACATTTTTGATCATTTTTTTTATTGTTGAGCCATTATTTTTAATTTGTATAATATTTATTTTAGATTTACTTGTATTTTTGCTCATATCTATCTTATATCTTTTTTATCTACTTTTTGAATCTGCTATTGGAATCATAATTTTCTTGATGGAGTTTATTAATAAAGTTTTATCTAATCCAAACTAATCTAATAATTCAATTTTACCACTCACACACAGTGAGTCTTTAAAATTACAGTTTCCTACGACAACAGCCCTTGGATAATGATATTTGCTTATTCAACAATTTTCTTGTGAATTTGTAAAACCGTGTGCTTGAGATTTGACATAAATATGACCCCACAGATTGCATCCTCACTGCAAATCAACCGTTTGCAGTTGGGAACAAGCCGAGCCCAACTCCTCTATGCGAGTTTGGCGCGCTTGTTGTGCTAAAAGGGGGAACAATTGCTGTGTTTTTATACCTTTTATGCCAACTTCACTGGAACAACTCTCCCAAACGGTCGAGGCATGAAAACCACCTCAGGGTCTTGTTCACAAGCGAGGGTGAAATGTAGAGTTAAAATGGCAAAAAGCAGATTGGAGCTGCATTTGTAGGACGTAACTCCACCATTGAAATCTGAAGAGTGAAAAACAGGATCCTCTTGCTTTTTTCCCCACTTTAAACAAATCACACTAAAGCGGGGTCCACACATAAGGATTTTCTAAATCTGAAGAGATGTTTTATCTGTTAGAGACCCCACACATGAAGATAAAAAATCAGGCATTGAATAGTTTGGATCGTACTGTACTTGATCGTGTGCTCCGATAATCTCAACACAGCACACCACACACATAACCATAATATAATAATAATCTAGTCCTCCAAGAGAGAAATCTGATCAAACCTGATCTAACAAAAACGAAGAAGAAGAAACAGCAACAACTGGAAAACACAACATGGAAGAGGACATATGGGAACAGGGATTGACGGTGGTCTTGGGATATTTTTGATGGAAAAATCCTAAAGTAAAAAAAAAGGAAAGACTGTGGAAAAAATTCTGGAGACAGAGTGAACACGAGCTGGTCCTTCATTTCTGAGGTCGGCCATGCTTGTTTTTATTCACGCCTGCTTCCTTGTTCCTCAGCCAGTTCTTGATTGGCAACATTCACGTCACATTTCACAGTCATGACTCGATTGTTGGCCCTGATCCCTGCTTCAGAGCCGATTATCAGGAAAAATTAACTCTTAACACACCTCAGACCACAGGACAATCTTATGGGATAATCTTATAAAACAGAACACAATCTGACGTTTGTCGTCCTTGGCCAGGAAGGGGAAAAGTCGGGACAAAAACAGCACGATAATCTTTATGTGTGTACCCAGCTTTACATAGTAGCCTACTGTTCCTCCAGAAATATCACAAGAATTTAATAAAAGTAAAAGCAACAGCTTCAAAAAGATCTAAAGCAGTTATGAGTTATGAGTTAGGACGGTGTGTGGGAGTTTATCTTTAGGTTGTCAGTCTCCTACGCACCTGTCCCATGAATTTAATGTGCAAAGTATTTTTACAGTCCAATTTCACATCTAAAATTCTCACTTTTTTTTAATGTAAGCCTGAAACGTCCAGCTACATTTCTTATTAGAGTAAGTAAAAAAGTAGAATCTTGAATTGTTTGTTATGATTTAAAGTACATGCCAATAAAACAGGATATTTATTTGTCTGATGACTTAGAAATAAAATAACCTTAAGTAGTTATTAACCTGAATTTAAGATCTTTAGATTAACTGGGATCTAAATCGAAGTCCTGAAATACCTTCAAACTTAACAACTGCTATATAAATCCACTCCTTCTTACGCTAATGTAATGATTCGAACCTTGTACCGTGCTAATCAGTAAAACCCGTGAGATGCACCTCTTGCTGCAGCAGGTTCCACTCGCTGTCGCTGACCAGCCTGTACCCAGCAGGCGGTAAGTAGGCGGTGTCGGGGGCGTGAGAGATGCTCGACAGCAGCGACGCCGTCTCCTCCTGCTCCGGCGTCATGGCCTTGATGGCCTTCTCCTGATCTTTCGTCAGCAGGAAGTGACTGGCTGTCAGTTTGATGGAGCTGATCGAGGCCGTTTCGCCAAAGCTACTGTCCGTCACGCTGCAGTCGGCCCCCACTAAAGGCCCAAAGTCCGACTCGTCCAAGTGGCTGGCCGACTTGGCTTTGTGGTTGTGGCCGCCGAGGCCCTGCTGCGGGGACAGCGAGGAGCCGAGGCTGTCCGTGGACTGGACTCTGCGCAGGTTGTCTTTGTAGGGGTCCATGGGGCTTCCTGCGACCACGTCGGTGTCTAAAGAGTGCATGGAGCCGTGGGCGCTGTGGTTGGCGTGGGGCTGGAAGAGAAAAGGGAGGAAAAGAGAGTGAATATTTATAGCATTATATAAACTAGAAAAAAAGGAAAAAAGAAAAGAAAAAAAAAACAGATAAACTAGAAAACATATCACAGCATTTCAGCCTCAGTAAACCAGGGTTTTACTGTATCGCCAAACAAACAACAGCAGCATCCCTAATTCCACCATGACAGAGTCTGCTGTTATGCCTTTTCAGTTAGGCTTTTTATAATATTAATTACAAGAAAAAAAAGCCTTTCCAGCCACTGAAATACAGCATGGAGGTCAAGCAGACCTCCTCCAAGCAGCTCAGTTACAGAAGTGGCTTTTCCACAACCCCTGTAAAAGATATAATTCTGGATCACCAGATCCAGAATAGAGCCAGGATCCAGACCAAACTCAGCACATACATGGAGGTTGTTCTCCTGTATGAACACAACAAGTTCAGGGAACATCACTTAATGTTTTGATTTTATATGCATTACTGAAGGTCGTCAATGGGATTTCCCATTATAAAGTTCAATGTGTGTTGTGACACCAA
This sequence comes from Cetoscarus ocellatus, assembly GCA_037902135.1. Taxonomy (NCBI): domain Eukaryota; kingdom Metazoa; phylum Chordata; class Actinopteri; order Labriformes; family Labridae; genus Cetoscarus; species Cetoscarus ocellatus. The sequence continues at coordinate 10,794 of JBAMNC010001620.1, read as the reverse complement.
TCTGGATCAAGATGAAATTTAACTTGATGATGGAGACATGAACCCTATATTATCCTGTAAAACTGGAAAAAAATCTGTTAAAAAATAGAGACATGATTTTTTAAAACTCTGCCCAACGTCAACTTACAGGATTTTTGAATTTTTTTTTGCATCCAGACAAAAATCTGTATCACCACTAAAATTGGGACATTATCTGAAAATTTCAGTAAAATCCATCCAGTTGTTTGTGCGTAATCTTGCTAACAAACAAACAAACATACACCGGCAAAAACAAAACCTCCTTAGCAGAGATAAAAATGGGCTATAACACAAATTCTTGAACAAAATCCTTAACATAAATTATGTCTTTAGTTTATTAATATATTTGGCAGCTATTCCAACAGCCTTTGCTGCTCTGATTTACGTTCAAATATTCTTAGACTAAACATAATCAAGTCTAAGTTACTCAAAAATGGACAGACTTGTTTTTGGTAGTGTTTTCTTTGTCTTTCCTACGTTAGTTTGCTAAAAACTGTGTCATGTGTCTATGTGTAAGCTTGTGGCTGCAGGTGAGTGCTGCTTGATATGTCTGATTGGTCTCCACAGTCACATGACACAAAAGAAGAAAGAAGGACAGGCTGAAATTGTTCACAGAGCTTTACAGAAGAAAATTTAGTTTGAGATCAATATTTTGGGAGAATAATCGATACTGAAAGAGTTTTGGTGAAAGCACTGATACTTCGATAATCGCATCCTGAGCCCAGAGAGAAAAGTAATCAACTAGACTTAAGCTTAGGGCTGAGCGATATGGCCTAAAAACTACATTTTTTCAACAACACTTGCTTTATGGTTTTATTCCATTTTCTCCCCTCTCAAAAAAAAGGAAAAGAAATTCCAAGTGACACAAAAAATACATGAATTAAGTTTTGCATTTATGTTATCAAATATTGTCCCAAACCAAACAGAATTTCCCTCTTCAAGTTAAAGTGCGTGTCATAAAATGTTGATTATGTAGTTTGTCTACATAAACACTGAAAGCTGAGCTATTTTAACAGTCGATATTTAACCTAATTTAAAACATGTGCTTAAAAATGTGCTTGTTCAAAACCAGACAGGGCTTTTCATCATAAAAACTGTAAATTTTCAGGATTCATATTTTCAAACATTGCAACAACTTACAACTGGAGTAAGTCAAGGAGAAATTCCTGATTTGTAGTTATTAAATCTTCTGTAGAAAATAATTCAAATTAATCGATTTAATCAATATATTGCCCAGCCCTACTTTAGCTATAAAGACAAAATACTGAAACGATTATGGCAAAGTTTTATGGTTTAAAAGCACGTATCTGCGGGTATTAATGGCTGCTTCTCTGTCACAGGAGTGCCAGTAAATGGCAGAAACACAAGGACAGAAGTGAAGGTGCCATGTTGCCGGTGTGGGGATCGAGTTACTCAAAGGGAAAATAATATGACGTAAGACAACAATAGCCTGCTCGCTTCGCCCTGAGGGACGCGTCGGGTTACATGATTCTCGTACCTCCTCGACGCTCAGCCCGAGGAATGAATCCTCCAGAGGCTCCGTGTTGTCTCCACCGTCCTCCTCCTGCAGCTCCTTCACTTGGTTCAGCCTCTCCTTTTCATCCTCCTCCTGGGAAAGAGAAGAAATACATGCTTCTGTTTGTTCAGCCATATTTAGAACGATATTCTTTTAAACCAGTGATAAAACAGCTCATATGAATCCAAACCACTTAAAGGTAACAGTACATTTCCATTCTTAAGCTCTGAGTTTGGTCTGTACATACAAACCCTAATCAGAAAATTAGATTTATCCGTTTATTAAACTGATTAGGACACTGCACAACTCAAGTCAAGTGAATTCATGTTTAAAGATCAACTCCTTTACACTGTTGAACTTACAAGACCTTCAGCAGGCAAAAGGTTTGTTAAAAAGGGAGGACGTCTATGAAATGTAGAGTTTCAGGTAAGAAATAGAGATTAATACATTTCAGCATATTGACCTCTGCCTGTAAAAAAGCTATTACTAGACGGTGGTAGTTTCCTGAACCCCCCACAGTACAGGTGTGGATTAAATTGTAAATGATATTTATACTATGAAAAGAATTACTTTTCGTTTACGTCTGCAAAAAGACGTCTTTGTTAAAATGTGGGCCAACTGGGTTAAATATGTCAAAGCCATACAGACAGACTTTGTGGAGATGAAGATCTAAAGAATTAATGGTGCAATGAAATCTTAGCAAACTGCAATGTTTTATTTTTTTCTATCGTTCTGCCTCTTGAGACTATTTCTGGTGTATCTTTGGTTGATTTTGTGCACACTTCACCTCTCCCATGTTAAATTTAGTTCTTTATACTTAAATTAAAAAAAGAAAAGACTCAATTGCAGAGGAAGCTTAGTTATTTTTCCATGTATACAATGTGTCCTGATGTCAGCATTTCAGCAGTGAAAATGAAGAATTAAAAAAAAGGGGAGGATGTCTTAATGATTTTCTTAAAACTAGAAAAGATGAGGGAGGAGCTGAAGGGCAATTCAGAGATGTTTTGTGAAAATGGCAACCCTTCCTAACATATTACAACCCTGTACAGACTTTACCAACAGACTGAACAAAAACTAGCACTCTTTTTTTATTATCCCTCCTACATCTCTTATTCTCCTTTTTCCCTTATTTTTTTCTTTTAAAGGATTTTATTTATTTATTTATTTGTAAGTAACTAAATAAAATAATAAAGAAACAATGAGGACTGGGAGTACCAGTATCTTTTTTTCCTATCTCCTTCACTTTGTTGGATCATTTCTGTATTTCACACTGTCAGAAAGACCAAAATGGAAACAGTGAACAGTTGTAAAACTTAAAATCTTCAATAAATAAATAAATAAATAAATACATAAATAAATAAAGGGACAGACAAACAAACGAACATCAGCTTACTGACTGAGAGAGTTAGTAAGAATTAGACAGTGTGTGGGAGTTTATCTTTCAGTTGTCAGTTGACACTTTTTCTCCTACGCACCTGTAACATGAAATTAAATGTCCATTTTATTTTCCAGTCCAATTTCTAAAAATCTCACTTTTTTAATGTAAGCCTGACATGTTCATCTGCATATCTTATTAGAGTAAATAAAAACAAAAATATAAGCCTGACTTGCTTGTTCTAATTTTAAATATATGCCAATAAAACAGGATATTTACTTGTATGATGACTTAAAAATAAAATAACCTGAAGAAGTCATTAACCTAATTTTTAAGATCCTCAAGGAGTAAAATGTCACTTGTCACATCTGATAAAAAAAAGTAAATTGAGACTATGAACAAGGCCAATGAATTTACACTGTTAACATGAACAATATTTACAATATAAATATAATATGACAGGCACTGTTTGACAGCAGACATTTTAACAAAAGGCAAAGTTTGGCAGTAAGGACGTTGCACTGGATATTATGTTTGATTATTAACTTATTAACAAAAATCAGAGGTGAAAACAGTGAAAACATGTTTATTCTCCAGGACCTGACGGAGCAGGGATGTTATAAGGAGGAATTTTGTATATATGCTCCATTTGTTAAGAGTGATTTTCATTTTCATTTTTATTTCATTTAATATTACTTTATGTTTTTTTTATACTTCCTTTGTACTGAACAACTGCCAGAGTCAATTGCATGTGTCGCATACTTGGCGATAATAAACTTTTCTGATTCTGAGTTATAAAGTCTTCAAAATAAATAAATACATAAAAAATACCAGCCTGCAGACTGACAGGATTCTCACATCGATCATTATAAAGCACATTAGTCCACATCAGCATCATCCTGAACCGTCCCTTCAGACTCGAAACCTCACCGGAAATCTAATTTTAGTTTTAATCATTAACTAAATAGTCCTGCAGCCTCAGCGTCGTCCCACTTCTTAATGACTTTTCCTTCCTCTCATCACACAGCGAGCGACTCCACTTAACCGGCTGGATTCTCAGTAAGAAGCTTAAATTTCTGGAAATAAACGATCTGTCAGACTGAGGGCTGAACACAGACTTCGAGGAGCATCTGAGCTCCACCGTGACAGACGAAGTGTTTGTGTACCTGGTCCTTCTTCTTCATCTCCTCCACCTGGCGGAGCTGCTCCGACGACAGCACGCTCTCGATCCTCTGCATGTCCCTCATCAGGAGCCGCTGGGACTCCAGGAACTGGTCGTTGGCTCTCTGCCACGTGTGTTTGAGCTGATTGTGCTGCTGCCGCTCCAGCTCCAACTTATGACAAACTACAGGGAGACGCAGAGGAAAAGTTTGTTTTAACTCAGAGAGAGATCATCGGGACAAACAACGGAGCACAGAGGAGATCGCCGCCTTCTGCAGGATCATGAAACATGGAAATCTGAAGAATTTAAAGATCTACGTCCAAGAAGTCGATCAATCAATCAATCAAACTTTATTTGTATCACACTTCTCATACAAAAAAAATGTAAAAACATAAAAAGTACAAGATGAATACGATGAAAATACGAGACCCCGCCCACCCTCACGATCCACATCCAGCACACACACAAATGAAGAGAGATTCTCACAGGAAACAGAATTAAAGGACTGAAACGCTATCGAGAATAAAAATGAGGAAACACGAGAGCTGAGACTAAAATGACATAACAACGAAAAAAACATAAGAAACGAGATAAAAATACTATAAAAAATATAATTAAATGAATAAATAGATAAAATTTTACATAAATAAAAATAATTGCATATAAATAAATGAATGAATAAAAATAAATACATCAATAAAAAACAATAAATAAATGAATAAATTAAATAAATGAATGAATGAGAGAATAAAGAAATGAATGAATAAATAATAAATGAATGTATAAATAAATAAGTGAAGGAACAAATAAATGAACAAAAAAATAAATGCATGAATAAATGATTAAATAATAAATAAACAAATAAGTGACTGAATCAATGAATAAATGACTGAATGAATTAATAAGTAATTAAATAAATGAATGAATGAATAAATAAATAAATGAATAAATAAATAAACAAATGAATGAATGAACGATTAAATGAGTCAATAAATGAATGAATAAATAAATAAATAAATAAGACATACACACATATAAAATTATAATACCGTAAAGTTAGAAAGCCAAACACCAAATGTGTAATAAAATCTGCTAAAGTAATGAAAAAAAAAAAACAATGAACAAAGAATAAAATTCTGAAACAATAAATCTGAACTGAAACGAGAGAAATAAAACAGATGAAGATGATTAAATAAATAAGAAATAATAATAAAAATAAAAATTTATAATCAGCTAATAGCCAGAATAAAAAGGTAGGTCTTAAGCCTAAACATATGAACAGTAGGTGGCGCTCTCAGGTCTTCAGGTAGATTGTTCCACAGATGAGGGCCATAATATTGAAAAGAAACTCCACCATATGTTTTATTCTAGCTTTGGGAACTATTAAAAGACCTGAAGACCTGAGGGCTCTGCTGGGTTCATAGGGTAAACCAGATAAATAAGAAGGGCGAAGGCCACTGAGAGACTTAAAAACTAATAAAAGAATCTTAAAATCTGTTCTTAAAGATACAGAGTACTGTATCTGATACTTAGGGATCACTTTTTACAGAAGAAAATATGGACTCCTGATTTTATTAAACCCTCTGGAATAACAAACACATTAGATTACAGAAAGAAGCACCGGGAGAAAGAAGCTGGAAAGGATATAAAGAAAAAAAATATGGCATCAAATGTGGAAAAAACTGGTGCACAAATTCTTTTTATGGTGAGATTTCTGCTGGAAGAATCTCCTTCATCTTTTTAATACTCATCGAAGAAGCCCTTAACGTGCCATCTGATTTGTCCTTTTATTATTCATACCCTGGAAAAAATTATTGAAGGTCTCAGTAAAAAAGATAACTACCTCCTGAAGATTTACATGGTTGCAAATTAATAATGACTATTATTAATTCCATCTGAAGTACGGAGAAAATTACCTTTAAGTTATGGCTCCAAGCAGAGAAAAGAGAAGAGTATTGGAAAAACAGGACAGTCAGAAACATTTGGATTTATTTATATTTTTGTTTTCCAGACTTGATTGTACTGACATGCATGTGCCCAGTACCCTGTCTGTTCTCTGCTCACATCAAATAATATAAAAAGCTGATAAAAATAAACTTAGAGAAAGTATCTTTTTAATTCACACACCTCCACTTCATCTAGATTTATCTACAGCTCATGAAGGGATGACTCTAAGTTCATGAGTCATATTTTATGAAGACTTTATGTTTTAGTTTGATTTTTGTTTCTTAAACTCTGAGAAACTCTGTTATCTCACTCACCAAACGGGTGAACAGGTGGAAACTCCTCCTGAGCTTGTTTTTTTCTGCCTTTTCATCTATTTTGGGATTTAAAATATAGTGTCTGTGCTTCTTTAGTGCTCAGATCTTTTATTATTCATAACCTCAATCCTGTTACAGCACAGTTCAGTGAAAAGGCTGCCCTGTTTCTGACTCCTGTATTCAGGTTGTTTTATTTACCTGCAGGTCACACATGTTAAAGCCTGTTTTCATCGTCTCTGACGTGAAAACATCAGTTTACTGAATAATTACTGAGATAAAAATGTGTGTTCAGGTTATCGTTCAGCTTAAGGCTACAAGGATTGGTTGATTTTTCTATGAGGCAGGGATTTTGAGTAAAACACATTCTGGATCACAAATCATTACACACCCTGTACTGTTCACTGTGTTTACCATATCTATCATACTGTGTGGAGGTCTGGGGAAACAACTATAAAAGCACAATACAGCCAATACACTGCAAAAACTCAGATCTTAGCAAGTTTATTTGTCCAATTTCCAGTCAAAAATATCAACAATACTTATTAAAATCTCATACTCATTTGAGGAGTCCAGATGGATATCTTATTACAAGGAATTAAAAACAAAAATAAAGCACTGAATAACTTGTAATGATGAGAAAATATCTGCCAATGGAACAAGCAAAATTTAACTCTTAAAATCAGGTATAGAATCTACTTATGATGACTTAAGATAGCACACCTTACTTCCAAGACACTGTACAAGTAAAATTTGTCTTGCTACATTGGCAGATATTTTAACTCGTTACAAGCGATTCATGGTTTATTTTTTGTTTTTTCGTACTGAAATAAGATGTGTGGTCGGACATTTCAGGCAATTTTGGCTTACAATAAGTCATGTGAGATTTTTAGAATTGAAATTGGACAAATAAACTTCCTTAGATTTGGGTTTTTGCAGTGTAAGCACCGTACAGAAAAGAACAATAAGAGCAACAAACGAGCCCGGAGATAGAAATCACACAAACACCCTGTTTATAAAATCAGGCATGTGAAATCTATAGATTTGGTCAACAGCACTAGTATATGTATAAAGCAAGAAATCATCTACCGCCAAATACAATCCAGGAAATGTTTACAGAAAGGGAGGGACATTATTATCTAAAGGGAAAACTAAATTTATAAAAACAAAAGATCTGAACAATGAAAAGTTTCTGCACGTCGAGCTGTGGGGTGACTTTATCGAAGAATTTGGATATGCAGATAAAACAAAGTACAAACATTAATCTGCTTAAAAAGAGGTACAAAAAAGTGTTAATAAACAAGTATATGGAAGAGGAAGTGTGTTATCTATGAGAGTGATAGGGAAATAAATAATAAATCATAAAAATTACTATGTGGAAACTGATTAGTATTTGCTATATAGTATAGATATTAGATATAGATATACGTATATATTTATGTAATATGTATATACATGTAAGTCTGTATGTGTGCATAGGTACAGATCATACTTATAGAAATGTTTATGTAGTATATGTATATTATGTCTGTATTGATACTTATATGTTATATATTTTTACACATGTTTAATATTTTTGCATAGATGTTAAAGCAGAATGTTTTTTATACGACCCATAAGAAACAGTCATAAGGGGTAGGAAATCCAAAGTATTTACTTCTTTCTACTCATTTTTGAATGTGTATAAATACTTAATTTATTTTTTTTCTTTGTATGTGAATGGTATTTCTCTATTTTTATTTCTTTTTATACATGTTTGAAATAACTTCAATTCAATTAAAAAAATGGTTGGTAATCTGGGGTAAGTGCTGGCAAGAATCTGGAGATATGATACCTACTGCATAAAAAGGTTGATAACACTCTGAATAGAATTTGTGTTTTTAATGTCACAGCTATTTGTAAATCAGACCGACTGGGATGTGTTCAGGCGGGTTTATATTCACAAGGAAACAGAATAAGGGAGAAGAGCTGGAATTAAATAAGTAAACACTTCTTCCTGCTCCTGTTGGACGTGCAAACTAAATAACAGCATGCTATCTTGTTATAGTGTAACAGTTTAAATTAGATTAAATTAGATTAGATAGTACTTTATTAATCCCTTAGGAAGACCCACTAAGGGAAATTAATATTCCAGCAGCAGCAGGAATATTAACCCGTCTTCAGTCTTTCTGTCACTCCTCCTCACCCCAAGGAGTGAGGAGTTGTAAACTGAGTTGTAAATTATGCATAATATTACCTTCTTCATACATTATTATTTTTTTCTCTGTTGATTCCCTTGCATGCTCCAAATAAAAGGAGTCCATCACACCACAGATCAGCAGATGAAACTGGAGCAGGGTCTCTTCCTCGACATTATCAGTGACAAATGTAAAGAGAGTCTGTCATTAGAGAGCTGATGTGGATGAACAAGTATACATTTTTTTTTTAGATTATTTTTGGTTACTTTGTGCCTTTACTGATCGGAGAGAGACAAAGTGGATAGGTCTGAGAGAGTAGGAACCAGAAGCCCGTGCATGGGTCGTGCCTGGTAGCTTACCACTCCACTAAACCAGCACCAACAAATTCACATTTCTGAAGCTTCTCACTCAACAGAGATGCAAATATTTCCTTTACAATCAAATGTTTTTTCATTAAATCCACGCCTTCCTACCTTCATGGAGCTCCCTCCGTAGCTTCTCTGCATCCTCCTGCAGGACGGACTTCTGGGTGTTCAGCACGGCCACGTACATCTCCAGGTCCGTCCGACACGACTTCTCCGCCTCCAGGACGTGATTGAGCTCCTTGACCTGTGAAAGGAAAACATGAGGCCAGTGTTGATTTAGTTGACTGATTATTTTCATCATAGCTTTTGTCAACTACCTTTTTCCCCTGATGAAAACTAGACAGTAACTAATAAAAACAAGTGCACATGGACAAAAACTAAAACTAAATTAACTGACATTTTCATCAACTGATAAAAACTAGACTAAAATGTTTGACAGAGACTTAATCCAGTCAGACCTAATTTGGTCATGTAGAAAGTAGAGACAAGTTAGGAATATATCCAATCACAGCTACTTTGGTTGTGTGGAAAGGTTGGATGAGTTAAGAGGGACATCCAATCACAACTGCCTTAGCTTGGTGGTGGTGGGATAAGTTGTGGAGCGATCCAATCAGAGCTCCTCTCTTTATGAATTGATGTATTCATGTAGAGCAGGTTCACTGTTTGTTGTCAGTTCTGGTATTGTAACTGAGATGCTCTGCCAGGTAGCCTAAATAAAGGTGACTGCATTTCACACAAAAGTTCAATTTGTTTCTGTTCATTTATACATTCAGACTTTACTAGCATTCAATAAATGCCTTACCCTTTACACTTCATATTTTAGTCGACTAAATTTACAGTAGATTTCGTCGACTAAAATGTTGTGAATTTCATCAACTAAAACTAGACTAAAATGAGAACAATTAAAATGACTAACTTATGACTAAAACTGAAAGGTATTTTAGGCAAAAGACTACAGCTAAAACTAATTAAAAAGTGCTGTTAAATAAACACTGCATGAGGCTCAGATTTGAAGTTTAATGTCTGGAGTTTGTAAGGAGCTCCTTGTTTGATGGTTTCTGCTTCTCTGCAGGGAAACGTCGGCCTCTTAGCAGCTAAACGCTCTCCTTAACTGCGTCTGCCTGCTGACAAAATTTTAATCAACATTTTTACTCTGACAAAAGCGAGCTCTTCAACAAGAGAGGGGGTCTGCATGGAGGGCTGGGGCTAAAGCCAGAAGAGTGTAATTACCATAAAACCCAAACAATGATCTCAACGTGCCAAAGGAATGAGGAGAACTGAAGTCTGGGGACTGAACTCACAAAAAGTAACATTTCAGTTTGATCAGAGATCAACGAAAGTATCATCACAAAAACTGATTCATGAGGGCTGGACCTGAGAGAGATTGACAGGCTGAGACTACTTCAATCCTGTTACAGTTATAGAGGTTCACTATGGTGACCCACAGGTGAAAAACACAACAACAAAAAAACCATAATAAATCAAAAACAATGATGAGTGAACACAAAAACAAGTCCAAAAGCACATCAAATCAAAGAAAGATCAACTACAAATAAGAGAATACAAAGGCAAATGTAAAAACACAACAAATAAAAAAATAAATCAAAGATGACATCAAATGACAGAACACAATCTAAAAGCACAACTTTATTTGTGGTTTCTCATATATGGTTGAGTTATTATTTTGGCTGAGTTATTGCCGGCTGTCAAAGCACTTTGTAAACCGTTGTTTTTAAAAAGTGCTATACAAATAAAGTTTATCATTATTATTATTATTATATGAATTGTGTGAATTGTAGTTCTTCATCTTGTTTCTTAAAACTTGTGTTTTTATTGTGGTTGTGGCGTTAAATTTATTGTTGTTGTGATTTATTGTTGACTTTGAAGTAAACAATAAATCTTATGTTTAAAGTCTAAAAATGA